>OZ030382.1:1284005-1343639 GCA_964023945.1 Ectemnius cavifrons
GCTTTCCGGGGTAAAAGTTGGAAAAAGACACGGGAGGGAGGCGGTAATAGTCCGCTAGTGTCAGCAGTACGGTTGTCGGCCCCAAAATCAGTGAGGCGTGCCGCCGAAATACGTCCGCTGATCTTTGCTGCGAAAGGGGCACCTTGGATAGCCGCCCCGCCGCTAAGACTCTGGTTGCGAACCTGAGGCGCACCATACTTACTCGCGCGTAATGTGCGTGTCACGTACGACGCGCGGAGCCGAGTCAGCTGAGCGAGAGTGTAAAGGAGCGTATAAACGAGAGAGAGAGACAGAGAAAAAAAAAGACTCGTCGTAAAATATATGGGCTGCTCCGGCCTGACAGTCATTACAGTCTATACACTATTTCTCCTAATTGCCTTTTCTTGTTCAACTTCAAAATCATAAGAGATCAGACGGAATATTATTTATACAAGATGGAGATAACCATAGTGCATCCCCCGGCGCTACGCCTGTTCCTCCTTTCTCGATTTCCAGTATTTTTTAGTGGCCTCAGGTTGCGTATGCATGTCGCTCAGGATTGTTCGTAATTGCCGTACTGTGCAATTATTGGACAGTCTTATTTTGCATGCTCGTTACAGGAGGTGCGAGAAGAAGAAGGCTCATCTGTTCCTCCAATCTCCTTCTCCATGCACGTCTGCAATAGAGAACAGAGAGTTTCCTTCACAGGAAGTGCAGGAAGAAATCGTCGAAGAAATAATCGAGGAAATCGAGGAAATCGAGGAAATTGTCGACGAAGAAATGGACGAAGATGTCATTGAAGAAACTGTCGTGGAAATGTACGACGCTTCGTTCGATCAACAAGAAAGTGGCAACGTAGAGAACGCAACTCGTGAAGAAGTTGGCGAGTCAAACGAGAATCGTACACTGGCAATATCTCCAGATGTTTCTACTGCAGAAGACACACAGCAAATGGAGAACAATCGGATTGAGCATGGCAGTTGCGATGATGATGACTGGATGAGCGATTGGCTCAATGACGCCTTGGAAGAGAGAACAGGAGCACCTGAACCGGAACAAGAAAGTATGCTGGAAAATGAAGAATCGCAAGAACACCCTGCACAAACCGTTGCCCCGCGAGAATCAGCAGCACCCGTTCCCGATCAAACAGGACAACTGGACATCGACGAAGAGGATTGTTTGGTGGTCGAGAGAGCGCAGCTACTGCAGCCAGAAGAGTCTGTTGTCAAGGGTTTCGATATTGTCGACTTTACCTACCTCTTCCAGAAAATGAAAGAGCTCGCCAACCACTCCCCCCCCCACGGATTGCGGTCTAGAACATATGAGGATAAGTGGATGCCGAAAAATAGGATTGAAGAAGATTTATAGGTTCCAGTGTGAAATGTGCCAATATGAGGCGTCAATACCATGCTTGCCGAATCATGAAAACAGAATGGATCTCAATCACAGCGCCGTCTCTGGAACAATGGTGACAGGTGGCGGATTTTGGCAATTGGAGGAAACTATGTCTGCGATGAACATACAATGTATGTCGAGGAAAATGTTTGAGAAGTGCCAGCAAAACATTATCGACGGATTCGAACTGGCTGCAGAGCGCGAAATGGCGGAAGCTGCGAGAGAAGAGAGAGAGATAGCCATTGCGAAAGGCGACGTGGATCCAACCCATGGTATTCCCATGATCACCGTCGTCGCGGATGGCAGCTGGCTCAAAAGAGTATATCGTGGTGGAGTCTACAACTCTACATCCGGCATGGGAGCTATCATTGGATACGCCACGAAGAAGGTCCTGTACTTCAATGTCAAGAATAAGTTCTGCATGATATGCATAATCGCTGCGAAGAAGCATGAACCACCTCCCGCGCATCGTTGCTACAAGAACTGGGGTCGTGACGTGCCTTCCACGGCTATGGAAGCTGCTGCAATTGCAGAAGGCTTCATGTGCAGCGTTGAAATGCATGGCCTAATATATAATATATTAGTTGCCGATGGCGACGCTGCCGTGCACAAGAAGATAGTGGACAATGATCCATACAAAGAATATATGGTTCGTGTAAAGAAGATTGAATGCCGCAATCACCTCCTCCGAAGTTTCTGCAGCGCCTTACGGGGAATAGTAGCGAAAGGCCCTAACAGAGATTTCAGAGAGGTCGTCAAAAACAAGATTTACCGCTTGCGGAACTGTATCCAGAAAGCTGCGGAACACCGATTCACGGAAAAGCAGCCGCTTGCCCAACGGATAGAAAACTTCAAAATTGATCTGAACAACGTACAGAGCCATGTCTTTGGAGAACACAAAGACTGTGAGAGATTGCAATATTTTTGCAACAAATACTCGGACACGAAGAGAAAGGATTACATTCCGAAGCTGAAGAAAACAGGACTATATCAAGAAATCAAGATTGCCATGCGGCGGCTTTACATGAATGCCGAGAGTATGCTATATGGGCTCAATAGTAATAGCGTGGAAAATCTAAATGGCATCATTAGCAAGTACATCGGAGGAAAGCGACTCAATTTCGGAAGAAAAGGATCTTACACCGGCAGATCTGCGGCTAGCGTCGTTGCCAAGAATACGAAAGAAGCGTTGAGCAGACTGCATGTAGCAATGGGCAAGGAACCGACGCCTATATTGCAGAAGATGGAAACTCGTCGCAAACATGCGTTGGCAATGGCGAAGAAGTACAAGGAGGCAGCGAAAGCATCGGCACCCAAATATCAAAAGAAGCAATCGTGCGATAGGGATTACGGCCCCGATGCAGACAGGCCGGACATAGATGAAGCAGCGTACACTTCCGAGTGGGAGAGACATATGACGCAGCTCTACGAGTGGCAGGCGTCACGATCTGTAATCGAAGAGGAAACGCGCGATCAAGCCAACGATGCGAGATGGATGGCATATCGAAGACAATTATTGACTGCGTCCAATTTCGGCAGAGTGTGCCGAATGCGTAAAACCACACCGCGCGCGAATACAGTGAAGAGCATACTGTATCGCCAAGAATTAATTTTAGAGGCACTGCAGTACGGAAGAGACAACGAACCGAAGGCATTGAAGGAAGTAGAAGACCAGTTCGATGTCCAAGTACAACGATGCGGCCTCTTCATCGATAGCGTTGTGCCATACTTAGGCGCGACACCTGATGGCCTCATTGACCAAGATACGCTTGTCGAAGTAAAATGTCCCTATTCGGCAAGAGATTTGACACCCGAAGAAGCAATTGAAAGGCTTCCAAATATAAATGCGATCTACCGAGATGACCAACTCAACAGGAGCCACAAGTACTTCTACCAAATGCAAGGACAATTGCATATCACGGGAAGAAACCAAGGAATATTCTGTTTGTGGACACCAAAGGGAGCAAAGTTCACAGGAGTGGAGAAGGACGACGCATTTTGGAAGAAAGAAATGGAGTCGAGTTTGAAGAACTTTTATGAGGACTGCATACTTCCAGAGCTTATAGACAGTCGGTACAATAGAGGACAGCCCATTAGAGAACCCCCCTACGTGAAGAAAGCAGAACGGAAGAAAAAAGCTGCAGACACCGTCGGAGAGGAAGACATGTCTGAACATGATGGGGTCTAAGAAGAACCAACACATTTCGTTCCCTCAAAGCTGCACTAGACGATGCAGTTCACCAATTGCAGTAGATCGCAATTGCTTGAGCCTGCGACGTCCATCCCAGTGCAGTAGATCGCAATTGCTTGAGCCTGCGACGTCCATCCCAGTGCAGTAGATCGCAATTGCTTGAGCCTGCGACGTCCATCCCAGTGCAGTAGATCGCAATTGCTTGAGCCTGCGACGTCCATCCCAGTGCAGTAGATCGCAATTGCTTGAGCCTGCGACGTCCATCCCAGTGCAGTAGATCGCAATTGCTTGAGCCTGCGACGTCCATCCCAGTGCAGTAGATCGCAATTGCTTGAACCTGCGACGTCCATCCCAGTGCAGTAGATCGCAATTGCTTGAACCTGCGACGTCCATCCCAGTGCAGTAGATCGCAATTGCTCGAGCCTGCGACGTCCACCCCAGTGCAGCAAGTTGCTCTTATGATTGTAGGAATAGACGAGGAAGTATACTATATTATTATAATATAATAATAATTATATCAGTCCTTCCAGAAGTGGTCAAAGGAGCCGTCCCAGGCGGGGTTGTGGCGTGTGTCTCTTCTTACTCTTCTACTTTATTTTCAGCTGATACTGATTTCACACCTCCATCCAATAATTACATACTTCAACGAGGACTTTTCACAGAAAGAGAGAGTACAAAATTGTACAGAAAGAGAGAGAAATACCGAACATTCTGCAGGTTGATAGGAAGTAAATATGACATTATTATTTATAGGCTGTATATTTCAAATAACTGTTATTAACAAATTTGTTCGCTTCCCCAGATCAGACTCAGAACAGGCATTGGACAATCTACCTGAGGATGATCAAATTTCCACTGGACTTTCACCACGTGCTCGACCTACTGAAAGGTGATTTTTTTCATATATATTGGTCATATGTCAAACAGCCGTTACTTGGGCAGAATTGTTTCCCTCTTCGCATTCAGTCGCGTAAAAGGCTTGTTGATAATCGTCAGATGTTTGACAATAATTTGATTATAGTAGGACATTGCAAATGGGAAGGGTAGATATTATTCTTACTGTTGCCACAATCTTACACTTGCAGTTTGCCTTGTCAAAATACAAATGAAATAATAAATCGAAGCCTCAAATAAAAGTGGGAACTTCTACATGATTATAAAGAGTATGAGATTATAACAAAATATTTGTTGATCTTTGTTACAGGTCGTCAGCAATAGCAACTTTGCACCAGTGTAACTGTACTGTTGTAAAATGGCGCTGTGATGATAACACAAGTTCAACACCTCCATCTCACTCAAACTGAGTCTCGCACGCGAATGACTGAGTACCTACGCTCGCTGGGCGGAAGCTCGCCGATTCCAGTTCTTCCAAAGATCCCGGAAGCCCATTCGCGCTCCCTCTTTTCTGGCATCAAATTACGAGCCCAGTGCTCTCATTTTCAACATGTAGATTACCAAAATGTTTTCATTATATAATACATTATAATACTGTATTATAATTTCATAGGCTATCTTTTATAATAAAACCAGTTTGTTTATTCCAGTTTATTTATTATCATTGATTGAACTTTGTAATCATTGTCCATTTTCAGCGGCTATGAAATTGCACCAGAGACAGAGGTCAATACGTGTTAGACGTCAAAGGAAAAGTATACTCAGAGTAACCTCATTCTCTTCCAGAAACACTTTTACAGTATCAGTTCCTCTTGATAGACAACGCCAGTAGCTCCACCTCGCGTTCGTTTTGATAACCAATGTTTGTAGGTAATACGATCGCGATCCCAAAAAACCTCCGGTTACCGTCGGTAATCGATAGTCAGCTGAATCTGAAAAAGTCTCGCGGGTAGCCTAGCCCCTTAAGTGAATAACATTTAATATGAATCTTCTACTTATGGTTAAATGTAGTATAAACTTACAATTATCTCGATTTTTAGTCAAAGTTGTACGGGACTATTATGAAAAGACATTGAAAATATGTATGTATTCCATATATGATGATAAGCGTTGGTTTCAAATAGGTCTTAATATGTATTAAGAAAGAATGAGCCGCTCGGGGGCAAGAGGTCCAAACATTTTGCCTCTTAATAATAAGTTTAGGTGATTCATCGGTGACCGTATTTGAGATTTGCCGATTGTAGCCGGTTAAATGAAATATCGAAAACTATTTTGGACATTGCCGGCAAGCTGAGAAACTTGAAATTAATCGTCAAGTTATATAAATAAGACGGCTTCTAATCGAATCGAAGTTGAAGACCCTTTCGAATAAACCTCTACTTTATAGTCGCATGCGCACTGGGCATGCCTTTTGGCGCTGAGTTCGCCCCTCAGGAGTCTGTTGACAGTTCCGAAACGCCGGAGAGTGATCGCGACATTCGGCCAACATGTGTCCGTGGAAAGCTGGAAAAACCGAAATGTATACAAAGAGTTATAAAAGAGGTAGAAAAGTCGAATGGATGGGTCCGAGAAGTCGTAGTGCGTATCAGAGGTATTTCAGCAAGTGTCGGAGTTTTAGCAAGTTTCGGAGATAATTTTGTCGAGGTTCGTTTGTGTTTCGTGGATAAAGCATTTCAAGTAATTATGCCAGGTAAGAAGAATTTATGCATCCTACTCGTCTATTGTTTGCTATTATAACCTTGAGTTATAGAAAAATATACATTTGTCCATATCCAGACCCATAATTTTGGTTAATGTTCAGTTTCAGAGCTGCTGGAATTTTTGGAATTTCCAGAGGAGACACCAGCCCTCATCTGGACTGACCGGATGAGTTTTTCACTCATTGATGTCTACAAGACAAATAGAGGGAAAGTTGGACCTGGTCGGAGACTTCGCCTTATGAAGGATCTATGGAGGCTCGCATCCGAGCAGATCAACGCAGAGCATCGGAGCACCGTGACTCCTGCCCAGGCGGAGAACCGCTGGCGGGTCATGGAGCGCAAGTATAAAGAGTTCAAGGATGGGAATAGCAGGACCGGCCGCAATCCCCAGCACTACAAATTTGGAGATGCCATGGACCTTGCATTTGGCCCACGGCGGAATATCAATCCATTAGTCGTGGTAGGGAGGACCACGATTGGTGTGGCAGCACCGGCACCAGCACCACCACCAGCGCCAATAGTGGAGGAAGTGCCCACTTTGGCACTGCCAGGAAGGCTGCAAGAGCCCCAAGCAGGGCCATCTGGGGTGTTGTCGCAGAGGGAAGGTAGTGTGGGTGAGCCCCTATCATCCACACCACCTTCTGCAACAACATCCCCGGTGGCAGGGCGTCGGGGAAGACGGACGGGACAGGGCCATCCCCTCCACCGGCTTGGGCAGGCCAAGGAGGTATACTATGTTGCGTGAACGGGGCTTGTATCCACTGAAGGTGGGTAAGTGTGCCCATGCTGAGCACCCTGCTCGCACAGGAGGGAAGTTTGAAATAATTAAACGAAATTGTAGAATGAAAAAAGTTTTGAATAAATATATTGAATAACACTTGATCCGTTGCTGTCCAGAACAATAATAAGGTTCGAGAACAAAACCGAAGTCGAGAGCTCGGAAAATAGACTCGAAGTGACGTTCGTTTCCTCGGTTGGAAATCGGCGAACGTCTTGGAAGACTCCCTTCTCCAGACGTGGAGGAGGAAGCCAATCCGGCTCTCGCTAGGGCAAACGCTGGCCCTTACGCATTTCTATTGGTGCCCTACCCGTGGGCCCTACTCCTTCCCTAGGTTCATTGAGGCGCGCGCAGCGGAAGGGCTCTCCCTCCACTCTAGGCCCTACTCCTGCCCAGGGCTACGTGTGCCGGGCGCCGACGAGAAATGGCGGCGAGGGGAGAATCCCCGAGCCGCGGAAAAACCCCGCTGGGTTCTTGCCTAGGCGAGAAAGAAAGAGGCGGCGACGGCCTGGTTCCAGGAAGTGGCTAATTTATGAGGCGCAATTGACTCATGTTCGAAAGTTGCGAGGAGCCTCGCCACTCGAGTTTTTCTAAGCCCATTGTATTAGGCTTATCGCGGACCTTCCAAGAAGTCAAGACGTGACTTTGGCTAAATACCCTTATGTTTATTCCAGGCCTCGCTTCGCTGCTTTCTCCTTAACAATGAATGAGCTCAAACATCTGCGTGTCCGATGTTGCATCTATACTTGAAGCAATAACGCGGAAATCCTACTGATTAATATAATTCTCTAATGCATGCCTAACTTAAATTCGAGTAATACTGCCGCCGATTAAAAATGTCGGCATTGTCGACTTACAGCTAGATTCAGAGCGCGAGAGAGGTCGCGGTACGCAACACCTCCCTCCCTATGCAAAAAGATGTTTCCATAAGAAACAGCTTTTTCAATCTAACTTACACTAATATTTACATCTAGCTCTAAAAGAAAGTGCGTCAAAAATACATAATACATAGTGAAAAGAGTGAATATAAAAGACCAAACTTACGAGATCCACTTAAAAATAAGGTTATTTACACAGGATCTGGTCTAACACACGCTAGCTTGAGTTTGTTTGCATGCACTATTTTGTTTCGGTTAGAGTTGATAGCTATTTCGACGGTTAGATCGTTAAAAACCCTGATCACTCTATAGGGTCCTTGCCATGCCGGGTCGAATTTGGAAGTTTTGGGTTCTTTCAAAAGGTAAACGGTATCATCGACAGAGAATTTACAAGGGTGAGAGTTCTTGTCATAATGGTTTTTACTGCGTTGCTTAGCCCTTTCAAGGTTTTCATGCGCGGTGGCTTGGGTTTTTGAAATTCGACAGAATAGTTGATCTAAATAGTCAACGAAAGTACGAGGCACAGTTTCTTTCGCGAACTCGGAGGGAATAGTTGCTTTAACGCCGAAAACTAGTTCATGAGGAGTGAAACCGGTGGATTCGTGAATTGAAGTATTATACGCGAAGATTCCGAATCTGATCCAATCGTCCCAATCGGTTTTGGTACAGTAGTGTTTTAAATAGTCTACAAAAACTCTGTGCGCGCGTTCTAAGGATCCTAGAGATTGGGGATGAAACGCAGTTGAAGTAATCTTCTGAATTTTGAATATTTTGCAGAGACTCTTCATTATGCTGCTAGTGAAATTGCTACCCTGACCCGTGTGGATGCTGCGAGGACATCCAAAGCGGCTAATAAATTCTTCAGCGAACGCGGTGGCAACTGTGACGGCGTCAATGCATGATAAAGGGATGGCATCTGAATATTTTGTCAAATTGTCCTGCAACGTTAAGAGGTACCTATTTCCTTTCTTAGTGACCGGTAAGGGACCTACAATATCTAACTGCAGCTTGTCAAAGGCTTTCCTAGGTGTGTCTGAAATTTTCATTGGCTGCTTCGTTTTAGCAGAAAGAATCTTGTTCCTTTGACAGCTTGTACAAGTCCTAACAAAATCCTGCACGTCTTTTCTCATTTTTGGCCAAATGTAATCTTCTCTAATTCTATTGTAGATTTGATTGATTCCACGGTGTCCTCCGACTATCGACTCATGGTATTCTTTAATGATGGGAAGCCTACGGTTCGGTGGAGGGGTCTCTATTTCTCCAGTGCATATGGTAATTGTAAATTGTGGAGAGTCAAAAATATCAGTTAAAAGTTTTTGAGTTGTGTCCCATTCAATAGGTTCTAGATTATTATTTGTAGCGATACTGAATGATTTTAGGTTGAATCTAATCATTAGTTCCTTTACCATTTTAAGGCATGAGATTAAGTCACTGTAATCTGTTTCGACATTATGTTTGGCTTTATGAAATAAATGAAATATAAAATGTGAACCGTCAGGGTAAATCATTGCATCACCAGGCTCAAGGGTACTCTGTCTAATTGTTTCAACTGGAATTTTACCTTGAACTTCTAGATGCTTACTAAAATCTGATGTTATTTCGCAATCAGTGGAAATGAAGTGAATAAGGTTATCTTGGCGCATGTGAAGGTGGTCTTTGGTAAAAACTAAATTAGGAAGGGGTTTTAAATGAGTATCTAGGTTTTGAGAATAGGTAGTCGGAAGGACCTTAATTTGATTTTCTATTTCACATTCTAAAGGTAAAACTTCAAGAGATCGTTCCGAAGCCCCGGCGGATTCTTCCAACAAAAATCCAACAGTAGGCACGCATGCCTCAAGTTGGTCTGGTGCACCAGCCCCAACCGAAATGTCCGAAGACAAAGTGGACCCTAAGGTACCACGTGGATATAGAAACCTCTTGGTCCCAGCGAAATCCATCGCAAAAGGGGCATTGCAGCCACCATGGAGAGAGCCGCCAGCTTGAGGATGTTGGTCAAAAGCGAGGGTCCGCAGTACGGAGTCCTCGTTAGCCGATTGACCACTCAGAGCCTGTTCGCCTTGGACCACTTCAATGTCCATCTCTGATGAGGCCTCAGAGATCAGAGACGGACCTTCAGTGTTAACACGGTTCAATCTCTCGGAGTCATCAGCAAGTAAATGATTTGATGGTAATTGTAATTCTAAATTTTGAGTGGATTGTAATTGGTTTTGATTAACAAAAACTGAAGCTATCATTATATTTCAACTAATCTCGTCTTTACTGAAAGTTTTAATTGAATTTGTAGGTGAACGTAACGGAGGATGAGGAATTTCAACGGGAGGTGCCAAGACAACTGGGTTTCTCGATAAAGCATCTGCGTTAGAATTTACTCTACCAGGTTTGTAAGCTATTTCATAATCGAATTCATTAAGTCGAATTCGCCATCGTGCGAGTCTTGAACACGGGTTATCCATACTATGGAGCCAAACCAAAGGACGGTGATCCGTCACTAACGTAAAACGTCGACCATACACATATGGGCGAAAGTATTCCACACCAAATACAATGGCTCCTAATTCTTTCTCAGTGGTCGAATAATTGATCTCTGCAGAATTCAAGACTCTAGATGCGTAGGCTATTGGCAAGTCTTTTCCAATTTCTCCCTGGCTAAGCACCGCCCCGACAGCATAGCAAGACGCATCAGTAGTGATAATAAACGGACGTGAAAAATCTGGATATTTTAACAATGGTTCTGAACAAATAATATCTCTCAGTTTCTCAAATGAATCTTGTGCATTGTCGTCCCAAACGAACAGAGCACCCTTGGTGAGATTGGTGAGTGGCTTGGCTATTTTTGCCATGTTCTCAATGAACCGTCTATAATACCCTACCAAGCCTAAAAATTGCTTTACATTGGTCTTTGTTTTAGGAATCGGGAACTCTTTAACGGCTCTAATCTTCCCTGGGTCTGGTTTAACACCGTCTTTGCTAATGACGTGCCCTAAATAAACAATATCTTGACGAAGAAAATGGCATTTATCTGGCTGTAACGTAAGTCCTGCGCTCTGTAATCTTCCTAACAAGGTCTTGAGTTTTCGTGAATGGGTTTCGATGGAATCTGCGTAGATAACTATATCGTCCATGTAAATAAACAGTTCTACACCCTGTAATCCTGACAAGAGTAAGTCCATGGTTCTTTGAAATGTGGCTGGCGCATTCTTTAACCCGAAGGGCATCCTATTAAACTCGTAATGACCATACGGAGTGGAAAAGGCAGTTTTCTCTTTGGAATTTGGGTGTGCCGGTATCTGATGAAAACCTGAAGCTAAATCTAATGTTGTAAAATACTTTGCACCACCTAGTTGATCCAAAATTTCTATAATGTTCGGTAAGGGGTACGCGTCACTAACTGTCTTTTCATTTAACTTCCTGTAATCTATCACCATTCTCCAACGTGGTTTTCCAGAGGAGTCAGCCTTTTTAGGGACGATCCAAACCGGTGAATTATATGGCGATACGGATTTTTCGATTATATTATCCTTTAGCAAAGCATCTACTTGGGTTTGAATTTCCTGTTTGTGTACCGGGGGAAACCTGTATTGTTTTGTGTTAATGGGCAATTCGTCTGTTGTATTGATTCTATGGTGCATGGTTTCAATACATCCTAATTTATCCTCTGGTAAATGAAATTGAAAGGGATATTCGTAAAGAACTTCCATGAGGCTAGTCCGCTCTTCTTCGGTAAGGTGTTTAAGATCTAATAGTTTAATTAATTGTGCCATTCTTGCGGCATCTGCCTGATCGCGTCCTACATGTGGGTTTCCTATTTTTGCAGAACGAGGAAAAGGGTTACGGACTTCAAACTCCTCTAAATCGACTGAGAACACCTTGAAAGGAACGGCTTTCTCCGTGGTGTTAATTGCGTAAAGTTTTGCTATACCATTATGATTCGATACTAATGCTTGTCCAAAATACACGCCCGGTTCTATAATGTGTTTCTTAACATACCCTGTTCTCATCTTAAGGTTTTTTACAGGTGCACTAACAAGAACCTTAGTACGCGGTGGCAATTCAACGGTTGAGCCTAGACCGTGGTGAAGGGGAATCGTTTGGGACCCGATAACTAGGCTATCAGGGGAATCCTGATTGAAAAGAATTGCGGCTCCTTGAGTCTTTAAAAAGGGGGTCCCTAGAATGCCAGATTGGGGAATCGGAAAATCTACGCTTACGATTTGTAATTTAGTGTTGATGCTATTAATTTGGATCTCTACTTCTCCTGACGTGAGTATAGTCCCGGACTTAATGCCTGATAATTTACAAACAACATTCCTATTGATGTGAACTGATGGATTAATCCGATCTTCTTTAATTAGGTTTACCTGTGACCCGGTGTCAATCAAAAATGTGGCGAGACCATTATAGAAATCAAAATTGCGGAAGCTACAGAAGGGGAGATCTTCTACGGAGTTGGAGCTAATGTGGACGAAGATGTCGGCTTCGGAGCGCGGGCTATGAGAGTTTCGGATGGCAGTGCGCTCTCCTGCTGTCCGGTCTGAGAGTTTAAAGGCTTGTTATCTTTCGCAATGTCCGGTTTACGGTCCGACCTCCAACGGTGTGGATGACTGTTTTTATTTTTCTTTTTGAAGCACCGGTCTTCAGAATGTCCTAACTTTTTGCAATATGTGCACTGGATTCTTTTGTGAAGTTCACCTGTCCGAGGTTGGGGACAGTTCGCTATACGGTGACCTGTATCATTGCAGCGGAAACATTTCTTCTGTTCTTCGGCTTCGGTTTTAAAAATACACGGCTTTACATCCGGTTCGACGCGGGGTGCTTCTATTTCTTGAGTACAAAGACGCGCCTCCATTTTTTGCGCTTCTGAGTTCATGGTCGTTAGTTCGGTTACGTGCCCGACGGTAAGCAAGTTTCTAATCGTTTGATTTCTTAGACCATTAAAAAAAGGCTTTTTCTGAGGCTCGCTCGATTGTTCTCTCGCAGATCAGTAAATCTAAACCCGTATTACAATGCTTCACGGCTTCTAGAAGAGAACTCCTGAAATTCTGGATCCTAGCACCGAAGGTTTGAGTTGCTTCATTGCTTTCCTGTTTAATTCCCACAAACTTGTCTCTTATGTCATCGGGTGCTATTTCCTTCATATAATGTTTATTCAAAACGTCAATAACTTCTTGAACGGACTGTGGTTGATAGGTGATCGGGAATACGTTCCTAGCTGGGCCTACAATTCTATCCATAATTGAGTTAAGGAGCAAGGGCAGATCTGACGGTTTTGCTAAAGGTGTTACCATTCGAATACGAGCGATGAAAGCTGAAATCGCGCACTCAGTTCCATTAAAGGTGGGAATTTGTCTTTCTAGATCTCTCAAGGGTTTATATTCTTTAATAGGCTCTATCCTTGCAGGTTCGGCTGGCTGAATACCGGAAGAAAATTCTAATTCACGTCTACACGGCGGATCTATGACCATCGGTGTACTGGTTGAGGGCTGTGGAGGTGGAGCTTCCAATAAAACGCGAACGGGAGCTTGCGACGGAACCTGAGTTTGAGCTGGTTGAGGTGAATTAACTACTGATTCTAAATTTTCCCTTTGAGACTGTGACTCGACTTCATCTATTGAATGAAAATTGGTTTGTTCCTCAGACATTGGCAGTGGTAATTCTGGAGATGTGTGAACTGATCCCGGCATGGAATTTCCTAGAAGAGCATCCCTAAGAATCCGAAGACCTTCCTCTGACTGATTTTGGCTGAGAAATTGCAACGCAGCTTCAGGAGTGATTTGAGGAGTACCTATCGCCGGTGCTCGCGATCGATTCGGCGTCGATGCTTGAGGCATTGACCGCGACGCATCTCTTATTAAATCCTGAGCCGGTAATTGTACTAAATCATGTGGCGAAAGTGTGGGTGGTACATCCTCCACCTCGAAATTCATGGAATTTCGCGACCTGTCGCTTCGACGCGAAGTTCTACCTCTAGCACGCTTAGCGCTTCTAAATGATTTCGACATTCTAAATTTAGCTATCGCAACCTTAGAATTAGAAAATTAACGCGATGGACAGCAACGTAAATAATGTAAAATACAGGCCTTTAGTTCGCAGAACAACCAGATTTGTGGGTGTGCGTGTGAAATCAGGCTTAGTGTACACGGACACTGATTTCACCCTTCCTCCGACATTCGTCCTCAGGCTCCAGGGAAACCGTGTAAAACCGGGAGCAGAGAGGTGCACTTCGCCCACGAAAAATAATGATGTAGCTGACCCCAAGCAGCTACAATCCTCTGGACTGCAAGATCCAACAGCAACAGTCCTCTGAACGGCACAATCCAACAGCAAAGGTCCTCTGAACTGCAAATCCCAGCAGCAAAAGTCCTCTGAACAGCAAATCCCAACAGCAAAAGTCCTCTGGACAGCAAATCCCAACAGCAAAGGTCCTCTGAACAGCAAAATCCTCTCGAACGGTCTTCTGAACTCCTTGGATCCAAAGTCAGCAACTCAGGATAAAGCGGCTTCCAAGAGACAACGTCTCCACGATGAATCAACCGATGATGGACAGCAACAATGTATCAAAACTGGTAATGAATCTATTGAATCTACTTGATTTCCACGAGTCCAAAAAAAAGAAAGGCAAGTAACTGAAACTTTTCACAAAACAGCACTAAAGTCAACGCGACCTGTACGAGCCGGCGCAACTCGGATTCAGCAAAGTTGAAGAAGCACACACACGAAGCGAGAAGAGTCCACGATATTGAATTTTCCGACAAAACCGAGATTATCCCACCGCTGTCACCAAATTTTGTTGCGTGAACGGGGCTTTTATCCACTGAAGGTGGGTAAGTGTGCCCGTGGGGTGCTGAGCACCCTGCTCGCACAGGAGGGAAGTTTGAAATAATTAAACGAAATTGTAGAATGAAAAAAGTTTTGAATAAATATATTGAATAACACTTGATCCGTTGCTGTCCAGAACAATAATAAGGTTCGAGAACAAAACCGAAGTCGAGAGCTCGGAAAATAGACTCGAAGTGACGTTCGTTTCCTCGGTTGGAAATCGGCGAACGTCTTGGAAGACTCCCTTCTCCAGACGTGGAGGAGGAAGCCAATCCGGCTCTCGCTAGGGCAAACGCTGGCCCTTACGCATTTCTATTGGTGCCCTACCCGTGGGCCCTACTCCTTCCCTAGGTTCATTGAGGCGCGCGCAGCGGAAGGGCTCTCCCTCCACTCTAGGCCCTACTCCTGCCCAGGGCTACGTGTGCCGGGCGCCGACGAGAAATGGCGGCGAGGGGGGAATCCCCGAGCCGCGGAAAAACCCCGCTGGGTTCTTGCCTAGGCGAGAAAGAAAGAGGCGGCGACGGCCTGGTTCCAGGAAGTGGCTAATTTATGAGGCGCAATTGACTCATGTTCGAAAGTTGCGAGGAGCCTCGCCACTCGAGTTTTTCTAAGCCCATTGTATTAGGCTTATCGCGGACCTTCCAAGAAGTCAAGACGTGACTTTGGCTAAATACCCTTATGTTTATTCCAGGCCTCGCTTCGCTGCTTTCTCCTTAACAATGAATGAGCTCAAACATCTGCGTGTCCGATGTTGCATCTATACTTGAAGCAATAACGCGGAAATCCTACTGATTAATATAATTCTCTAATGCATGCCTAACTTAAATTCGAGTAATACTGCCGCCGATTAAAAATGTCGGCATTGTCGACTTACAGCTAGATTCAGAGCGCGAGAGAGGTCGCGGTACGCAACAACTATAAGCAACAGAGCCGGGTGCACAAATTGCGGCTTCGCCAGGCCAAGGAACAGTTTGAGGCCAAACTGGCGCACGATCGTGCGAAATTCGAGGCCCAGCTCCTGGCCAAGAGAGAGGAGGACGAGAGGCAGCGCCAGGTGGAGGCAACTAGACACGAAGAAACCATGGCCCTCCAGAGAGAACTCCTGCAAGTCAAGCGGGCAAAACTTGCTCTCTTGCAGGAGTTGGTGAATATACAGAGGGGGAGAAAAATAATAATCTATGTACCATTGCGGAGGAGCTTTAGGCAATAAAATTAATTAGTATTTCAAATAAAAGGCTTTTTATTTTCATTCCCCTTATATTCCTCTACAATCTCCCCAATTCATTGCTTCACAACTTGTTCGACCATTATTGTGAATTCATTTATATCTATGTCTGGTTTGTGTAGCCTCACTTTTCCTATCCTCTCTTTTACACTTTTATTTTCTACTTTTTGTTTGCAGCCCGCTTCTTTGTTATTGTTCTTATTTTCGTTCCGAATAACGGGCCAATCCTCCCGAGCTGTCTTTTCCTATTGCAAAACTAGCTGGCAGTTTCATCCTCCTTTCTTCACGCAAGTCTGCTGTTGAGATAAAAAATTGGTTCGAGCTTGTTTCAGATACTTTGTAGAAAAGTTGGTCCATGATAATTTTTGTGCGCTTTGAATGAATCTGAATAAAGGTAAGTTTTTAAAGAAGAGAATACATGTTTCTGTGGAAATTGATTGAACATAAAGTAGAGCCATGTAGATCATAGTTTCGGTTTGGTCCAATTCCAAATCTTTCAAACCGGGTAAAAATGAATAGATTAACCAGTCCTACAAAGTGTTGAACTGTCCTGTAACATCATTTCTCCAATCGACAATAACGCCTCCGAATAAGCACATTCCCTTGCAATGAAGCGTCATACATATATTTAATCTGCTGTAGAGATAGATAGGCGCAATTATCTCTTTCAAGAAGCAGGTGAGTCTGGCAAGTCGGGAACAGTCCTGTGACTATGGACCGCAATGGAATAAGAGCTTCTATACGGAACCTCGCGCAATTCCCCGAAACGACACCCAATTTATGGTAAGACGACTGGTGCTCCGAAAAAGGGTTCGGTGCTCATTATTATATGAATGAAACGAGTCATTAGCAAACGGCGATTTGGGAGATTGAAATAATTCCTACTTTCAAAGACGCAGGGATGGATAATAAGTAGCAGAAGCAATCGTAACTCGTACGGGGCAGTTTATTGAGTATATAAACAAAATTGGGCGCGCTACAGATAATCATATGTACATAATAAATTAACATGCGGCGATTATTCTCGTATCGGTAAATGCTCGGCAACGTTGTCGCGCACCTGCAACCCGTTTTGATCTTCGTGCAAGTTTGCCTCGCCGTACTCCACATTCTGGAATTGGTCGCCTGGATCACCGACGCCCAAATCCGGCCGCCCATTCGGCATGGGCGGTACTCCGTTGCCCAATTGCAGATTATGGAGGACACAGCAAGCCCGAATAAAATGAACTATTGTCGCGATTGACTGTAACTTTAGGTGGTACAGTTGGTGAAATTTTTGCTTCACCATTCCGAAGCAGTGTTCGATCACATAGCGATTTGAAGCGTGCTTCAAATTATAATTTCGCTGGACCCTCGTCAAATGCCCTCTGTCTTTGAACGGCGTCAAGAGATTGGGCAGGGCAGGATAGGCGCTGTCACCCAGTATGAAAAAACCCGCTCTGCAGCTTTGCTCGATTTCTTCCCAGAGGGGGGAATTTCGGAAGACCCGCGCATCGTGGACCGAGCCGGGGTACCACACGAAAATGTCCCGGATCCGCCTCCGATGGTCGCAGACCGCCTGAAACTGTGCAATCAAGATCTCATTATTAAAGCTCCACCACCTCGTGAGGGGTCGAATGAAAGACATTTGTTCTAAGTATCTATATCTACCTGCATGGAATGGTAATGCTTCCGATTCACATAAGAATCCGGGTCGTCGGACGGTCTGTCTATCCGTCCATAGCTCCCGTCGATGGCGCCAATCGCCCCAGGGAAACCGTGTAGCCGGAAATGCTGCTCGATCTCAAGTTGCTCCTCTTGATCCAGCCAGGTTATTACCTCCGCCGACAAATTGCTAATAAACAATGCAACCACTTGTATTATGTGGTTTCACATTGTGCTGAGAGCGACGTCAAAGCGGTCCGAGACGTCACGAAATGAGGAGGTTTGGTGCCCGGCAAACCACAGAAATATGTGAATGTATTTCGCAGCGGACAGTCTTGCATTCTCCTTGTAATCCTCCGACGTCTCGAAGCGTTGGCTGATCTCCAATGCTAACCGGCGCGATATTCGGAAATGCTTCAAAAAATCAGTGTCCGAATAGCCGGGAACCATCTCCTCAAAGTAATTTCGAATCCTCTGCTGCCTTGGTGGGTAAAGTGCCGCCAGCAACTCCTCGTCACTTGAGGAGATGTCGAGGGAAGACTCGCTCGAACTCGAATTCAAAGGGTCCATTTCGTCCATTGCGTCCATTGCGTCGATTTCGTCCAAAACAGGTTGAATTCTTGGTACTGTGTGTGTGATGCTCGAAAATCTCGAAGAAGGTGAGTTTGACATGGTTTGGCATTCGCTTTTATACATTTCTTCTTAGCTTTCCCCCACCCAGACACCATGGAGAGGAGGGACGCCCTTGCCGGATTGGCACCGAGAGTCGCCAGATTGCAGGAACTACCCTCAAGCACGGGAATGCACCTGTCAAGCTCTCTCGAGCCCGCCAGGTTGAACGCCTGATAAAGTTGCCCAAACCGTGCGCTTTGTGACGCAATGTACAGAGTGAGTCACTTGCCTTTCAATCATCCCCTTCACACTCGAGTTCCAATTATTTCCATTATTGGTACAATTTGATATTATAAATAAATGTCAGTGCATGGAAAAGTCTCGGTAAATACTCCTTTATATTAAAATTAATCAACACCGTATAATTATACCATTTTCAACGGCCTATATCCATCATTGGCGATTCAAAGGCAAGTGAATCACCCTGTACAATTCCAGTTTTAACTTTTACTAATTTTACAGCAATGCTCGCCTTCTTCTCTCATCATTGTACAGCTCTCTTCTTTTTCCCTAAAGAAAAGTCGTACGCAAAGACTCTGACTCTACTGCCTAAGTATTTACAGTAAAGCAAAGAGAGAAGACCTTTCCATACAGCGTTTGCTTTGGAGAGACTTTGCTAGGTCAAAAGGAGCCTCGTATTTCTAGCGAATACTGCTTTCGGATTTGTCAGCTGATGGGCGGAATTCTATTGCTTCACATTTGTTCATACTACTTTTTAGTTTTAATGCTCCACAGTAGCAGCGATAGTAGATTGTGATACAAGCGTGAAAAGTGGCCAATTTCCAGACGCGTGAAGTCGCTGGATGAGCCGAGGACGTATCGGCGTTGAGGGGAGGGCGAGTGTGGAAGTTGTCACGATAATCACACGAGCCCTCCTGTCAATGCCGCGTATTTACGCTAAGGCGGATGATGTAAATTCGCGCCTCGTTATTCGGAAAGTCGAGGGGACGGTTGCCTTTTCATCTAACTTGTAAATTAGTCCTTTAGCCCACAATGTTTCTGAAGAAGCTATCCCTTTCCCTTTGAGGAGAGCACATACTATGAATCCATATCGAGGATTGGATATGGCTTTGAGTGTTTGTGCGTGTGTGCTTCTTCTTACCGAAAAGACAAACGCCCGGTCTATTGCGAGCTCGTTGCATTACCCGAGTTTCCCATTCTCGCACTTTCATTATAGTCTTTCATTCGCGCTTCGTTGTAGCTGTAATGCACGAGTCAGTCAGAGATAGCGGAATGCTTAATAATGCTCCTCCGGGAAGTCGCGGAAAGTTTGTGTCGGCAAGAGAAAGTTATACGGCTTCCTGTAACGGACAAAAGCTTCAAGAACTCCGTCTTTTATTGACGCCCATATATTACCAAATCTTGCCCGCGAGGATCTACCTGTTTACTTCAGTAGTAGTTGTATATCTTGTACTCCCATTCGGGGGCAGCGCGGCAAAACTTTATGGAAAAATAACTGACCCCGGCGTCTCTCTTTACCTGCGGTACTTTACCTTCAGCCACCCTCGGCTCCCATGAGTCCCCATGCCACCCTTTGATACCGTATCCGGAGTCCAGGATATATTCCCCGTGCTGCCCCTGGATCGCGTGCCCAGGTACATCCATACCTCTGCACTCTCCTGGTCTCCTGGTCAGCAGCATCTATAGAGCGATTTGGAGATTCTCGACATTGATTTCGTCATCCTCGGGGGCAGGGCTTATCATTACCTACTCATCTGTTAGGTTCTACACTGCACTCTTCGCTGCTGGCTGATCTGTGAAACCTCAGTTGGCCTCTATTTTCGATCCGCCTATGCATGCCATTTTCGTCTTGCGAAAAATGATATCTCTGATTGGTTGTTTCGCGACTCCCGACTAAATTCGATTAAATCCATCCAAATCCAATGAATCAAATTTATCAGGTGCCTATGATACTTACCACCCAGAATTGTGGCAGTGGTGCCGTGACTAAACGTTGGGGCTCTAACCACGGTGACCCGAGTTTGATTCCTCGCCGTTGCAGGTATTTTTTTGGTTTCCTTAATTCGAGCGCGGTAATGCGCGACAACGTTGCCGAGCATTTACCGATGCGAGAATAATCGCCGCATGTTAATTTATTATGTACATATGATTGTCTGTAGCGCGTCCAATTTTGTTTATATACTCAATAAACTGCCCGTACGAGTTACGATTGCTTCCGGTACTTATTATCCATCCCTGCGTCTTTGAAAGTAGGAATTATTTCAATCTCCCAAATCACCGTTTGCTAATGACTCGTTTCATTCATATAATAATAAGCACCGAACCCTTTTTCGGAGCACCAGTCGTCTTACCATAAATTGGGTGTCGTTTCGGGAAATTGCGCGAGGTTCCGTATAGAAGCTCTTATTCCATTGCGGTCCATAGTCACGGGACTGTTCCCGACTAGCCAGACTCACCTGCTTGTTGAAAGAGATAATTGCGCCTATCTATCTCTACAGCAGATTAAATATATGTATGACGCTTCATTGCAAGGGAATGTGCTTATTCGGAGGCGTTATTGTCGATTGGAGAAATGATGTTACAGGACAGTTCAACACTTTGTAGGACTGGTTAATCTATTCATTTTTACCCGGTTTGAAAGATTTGGAATTGGACCAAACCGAAACTATGATCTACATGGCTCTACTTTAGGTTCAATCAATTTCCACAGAAACATGTATTCTCTTCTTTAAAAACTCACCTTTATTCAGATTCATTCAAAGCGCACAAAAATTATCATGGACCAACTTTTCTACAAAGTATCTGACACAAGCTCGAACCAATTTTTTATCTCAACAGCAGACTTGCGTGAAGAAAGGAGGATGAAACTGCCAGCTAGTTTTGCAATAGGAAAAGACAGCTCGGGAGGATTGGCCCGTTATTCGGAACGAAAATAAGAACAATAACAAAGAAGCGGGCTGCAAACAAAAAGTAGAAAATAAAAGTGTAAAAGAGAGGATAGGAAAAGTGAGACTACACAAACCAGACATAGATATAAATGAATTCACAATAATGGTCGAACAAGTTGTGAAGCAATGAATTGGGGAGATTGTAGAGGAATATAAGGGGAATGAAAATAAAAAGCCTTTTATTTGAAATACTAATTAATTTTATTGCCTAAAGCTCCTCCGCAATGGTACATAGATTATTATTTTTCTCCCCCCTCTGTATATTCACCAACTCCTGCAAGAGAGCAAGTTTTGCCCGCTTGACTTGCAGGAGTTCTCTCTGGAGGGCCATCGTTTCTTCGTGTCTAGTTGCCTCCACCTGGCGCTGCCTCTCGTCCTCCTCTTTCTTGGCCAGGAGCTGGGCCTCGAATTTCGCACGATCGTGCGGCAGTTTGGCCTCAAGCTGCTCCTTGGCCTGGCGAAGCCGTAATTTGTGCATCCGGCTCTGTTGCTTATAGTATACCACCTTGGCCTGCCCAAGCCGGTGGAGGGGATGGCCCTGTCCCGTCCGTCTTCCCCGACGCCCTGCCACCGGGGATGTTGTTGCAGAAGGTGGTGTGGATGATAGGGGCTCACCCACACTACCTTCCCTCTGCGACAACACCCCAGATGGCCCTGCTTGGGGCTCTTGCAGCCTTCCTGGCAGTGCCAAAGTGGGCACTTCCTCCACTATTGGCGCTGGTGGTGGTGCTGGTGCCGGTGCTGCCACACCAATCGTGGTCCTCCCTACCACGACTAATGGATTGATATTCCGCCGTGGGCCAAATACAAGGTCCATGGCATCTCCAAATTTGTAGTGCTGGGGATTGCGGCCGGTCCTCCTATTCCCATCCTTGAACTCTTTATACTTGCGCTCCATGACCCGCCAGCGGTTCTCCGCCTGGGCAGGAGTCACGGTGCTCGGATGCTCTGCGTTGATCTGCTCGGATGCGAGCCTCCATAGATACTTCATAAGGCGAAGGCTCCGACCAGGTCCAACTTTCCCTCTATTTGTCTTGTAGACATCAATGAGGGAAAAACTCATCCGGTCAGTCCAGATGAGGGCTGGTGTCTCCTCTGGAAATTCCAGAAATTCCAGCAGCTCTGAAACTGAACATTAACCAAAATTATGGGTCTGGTTATGGACAAATGTATATTTTTCTATAACTCAAGGTTACAATAGCAAACAGTAGACGAGTAGGATGCATAAATTCTTCTTACCTGGCATAATTACTTGAAATGCTTTATCCAAGAAACACAAACGAACCTCGACAAAATTATCTACGAAACTTGCTAAAACTCCGACACTTGCTGAAACACCTCTGATACGCACTGCGATACTCGCTCTAATGAGACTTCTCGGACCCATCCGTTCGACTTTTCTACCTCTTTTATGACCCTTTGTATACATTTCGATTTTTCCAGCATTCCGCGGACACATGTTGGCCGAATGTCGCGATCACTCTCCGGCGTTTCGGAACTGTCAACAGACTCCTGAGGGGCGAACTCAGCGCCAAAAGGCATGCCCAGTGCGCATGCGACTATAAAGTAGAGGTTTATTCGAAACGGTCTTCAACTTCGATTTGATTAGAAGCCGTCTTATTTATATAACTTGACGATTAATTTCAAGTTTCTCGGCTTGCTGGCAATCTCCAAAATAGTTTTCGATATTTCATTTAACCGGCTACAATCGGCAAATCTCAAATACGGTCACCGATGAATCACTTAAACTTATTATTAAGAGGCAAAATGTTTGGACCTCTTGCCCCCGAGCGGCTCATTCTTTCTTAATACATATTAAGACCTATTTGAAACCAACGCTTATTATCATATATGGAATACATACATATTTTCAATGTCTTTCCATAATAGTCACGTACAACTTTGACTAAAAATCGAGATAATTGTAAGTTTATACTACATTTAACCATAAGTAGAAGATTCATGTTAAATGTTATTCACTTAAACTGAAAGAAATAACAAAGCAGCACGACTACATGTATGGTGTGTATAACAATATACGAAGTTTTTAGTAACCAACATGGGTATCGCTATTCGCAATGCCCGCCAAGCAGCAGGGTTACGAAGGTTCTCAAATGATAGCGATTCGCCCCCTCCTAAATCACTGGGCGGAGTCATCAGCGAACGCTTCGGGGTGGATCAGGCAAGTGCCAGTTGGCATGAGTGGGAGACCAGTTTGCAACCAGTCACCAACCGCGCCTGCGCATTACGAGCAAATCGCAAGCTGGTTGGAAACTGATCAAACTGCCACTCCGAACAAACCTCATGAGAAATTCGCCCTTTCTATTTTGTGGACGGCATGATTGTGGGAGTGGCTTAGACCATAGGTGACGTATTGATTGGTGCGCCAGCTAGGTTCTCTAAGAATATACTTAGGCACTCTGGACATTCTTCTATAAGTTGGTACTTTTGTGTCGAAGTGATCGAAGCAGAGTGTGCAGGCCTCTGCTCTATAGCTATCACACGTGTAACTGTGGTAATGACACTCGGCGTGTGTCTTGGGCGAACCCAAATCTTCGCAACACTCGGCGCACAGTTGATGGCCTCCTTCTATGAGGTACTCCATCATGCGAACGCAGTAGTACTTCTGCATGTGCTGCCTGAGTAGGGTGGCTGGATGGCCCGTTATGGCGCGTGGTTTCTTGAATGATTAGGGTTAGTACTTATAATAATAGTAGGCTTATACCAGGTTAATTGCTTATAATAATGATCTTAAGCTATCGGTGCTAATAATAAGCTAGCTTTCGGAATTAGTCGATCTAGTGGTTTCTTCGCGTGGCTCGGAGAGCCGTCTCGCTCTTACAACTAATAATGATAATAGTGCGTTGTAGCACTCCTGACATTGTAGTCGTATACTTATTTATCTCACGTACGGGACGTTTGACGCTTCCTATTACAACAAAATCTTTCTGATCGAATCGTCAAATGTCTAGTACTTGTAATAGCATTGGTTAAGATTTGTTTTTGTCTGGGAGTGTTATTCGTCGCAAGTAGAAAACATTTAACTTAATTTACGTACGGGACGTTCTACGCCATCATCTTACATCTATATCTCAGTGATCAAGGCGGAGAAGGTCTAGTACATAAGTACGCGTTTTTCATTTATATTTTGATAGTAGCTTACTGTACCATTAATTTGTGGTTTCACATATTTCGTTGGTTTATTTCTCTTTAAACCCAGAATCATATCGTTGCAGATTATAAGTGAAGTCGGGGCTTCAACAGGTAAGTTAGTATTTGATTCTAAGGTAGGCAATGTTGTTACTTGCAGTATTTCATAGGTACTTGGGTTTACTGCAATAATTGGAATAGTATTGGGAGGTTATAAACCGTCTCTGCGTAAAATTCCATAAGATTCTGATGTGTTTCCGCGGACTTGGCGTGAAGATTGGAATTTTATTGGGAATTAAATTGCAGTCACTGCATAGTATTTCTATTAGGAATGAAGGGATTAGATAGAGGCATGAAGGCTTGGAATTAGGAGAATTGAGTTTTTGAGAATGTAGTAAAGTTGTATGTATTGTCGCTGCGCTACAGAGAGACGGGGGCGCTCCGATTGCTCTGCAGCACTCTGGACGATATTCTCCTTCTTTTATTCTCTATGGATTCGGAGTTGGAATGCAAGAGTGTTACGTCCTGTGGTACAGAGCGTGAGGAGGCAGATCAGAATATTTATAATGAAGTGGAAGGACAGTTGCTCTCACCAGGTAAGTTATACCATTTCTTTTTAGTTGATTTTTCTATATACTAATGATTTTATTTTATTTTAGGTAGCGAAGATGCGAAGATGCAAAGCATAAATTACTGTCACCGGGTAAGTATTAATTTGGATATATGTGAAAATTATTTCTTTATGATCTTAGGTCACTATCCGGTAAGCAGAACATGACGAGGAAAGGTAACCGTTGTAACCAAGTAAGTTTGAAATAGAAAATATTCTGTATCTAATAGCGGGTATGGTTTGTTTTTAGGAATGGCGTGTGGCCCCGAGCGGAAGGGCGTAGCGGGTGAGTTAAATTACTTTCTAGTGATTCGGTAAGATGGAATAATGTTTAACGGGATAAATGGTTCATTAGGAGAAGGATAATTAATGGAGACTGGGCGGAAATGTACGGGAGGCTTTAAAAACTGAAGAGCAGAAGGCTTAGAGGAGGACGGAATTTCATTAGGAGACGGCTGAAGAGGAGTCACAAGAGTCGGCGGAGCAGGGAATTCGCGAGATATGGATGTTAGGAGTTCTTTCGTGGAGGACAATGTGGATGGAATGGAGGAAGTCTGAGGAATTAAGGGTTTGTATATTTTTGCTGGGAATTCTAATAGAGCAGGCTTTGGTTTAGGTTTAAATGTATGTTTCTTAGTTGGAATGTATTGGGGGGCTTTAAAGACTGGCTCACTACGTGGTTTCGGGATATATGGCTTTATGCATTTATTATTAATTTCCAGGACGGCTCGATCGAAACCGCCATGTTCGCGGAACTGACGGCGAGCGCGAGTTTGGTTACCCGAGCGATGATTCTTTCGCGGGATAAGAAGTTAATAGAGTAGTAAGAGGTAAGAAATAAAAATATATATATATGTTTATGTCTAGGTTAATTAAGATAAAGAAATGAAAAGAATCTAATATATATATAAGTGCGAGTGAGGCTCTAATAAGTGTTTGATTTTACAGGAAACCAAATATGGCAGAAGCCGTTAGGCTCGCTATGCCTTGGAGGGCGGAAGCCGTTAGGCTCACTATGCCTTTGAGGGACAGAAGCCGTGAGGCTCACAATGCCAGTTGATGGGCAGAAGCCGTGAGGCTCGCTATGCCAGCAGGAACTCGGTGGGCAGAAGCTGTAAAGCTCACTATGCCAGGTAAGATAAAAAAGAAACTCCGTTTTTACTTCTTACTTCCTTCGTGACAACAAGGATAAGGGGGACTTCCTCCAGTATTGCTCCGTGACTATCTTGATTTGAGTTGATAGTATGATCTAGTGAAGAACTCATTGGCGAACTGATTTTACGGCTCGGAATTACCGAGCTTATTGAAGCCGCGTTGCGTCTTCAGTGGCGAGAGAGCGCGGTGCGCCGCCGCGCCATCTGGAGGCGCAAAGAGTTACTACGATTCTCCCGTCTACATACCCGGTGTCCTTGTCATCTTTTCGAGATTTATTTTATTATCATATTTTTCATATATAATATTCTTTAACAATTATTATCATTATTTTACAGGTAACAAACTAATGTGCATCGCAAAAATGGTGAGTATTCTTTTACAGTATTAATTATCTTATTTCTAAGGTATTTACAAGGTGTACGTTAATAATTATACTAATAATCCTATTTCTTTTTCAGGTTATTTGTACGTGGTGTGACGGGGTAGCGTAGCCCGTCCCAAAACTCCCGCTCTCAGGCGATGCCGCCTCGCACTCGCCGCTTAACCTAAACCACCGTTGCTCCAAGGGGGACCGCCCAAAACACCGAACATATCCTAATGCGCCTTTATCTTGTCTCGAGACCGATATAGCGACGATACCAGCGAGTCGATCGAGGAGCGGGAGTTAAGCTCGAGGAGAATGGACCCGAAGAGTCCTACCTGCGAACCATACAGAGTGTGCAGATACGCCGATTGACGTGCCGATCAGGCCGCTCTGACCCTGGACCGACGACGGACGTCGCAACGGCGACAGACCGACGGCCGTACCAGGGGCTCCTAGCTCTCGCTGGCTGAAGGCAGCGGCGGAGAGCGTAGCGTAGCGGAACGATCGATCCCAGCGCGCGGGATCGATACGCGAGCCCTCGATACCGATCGAGACCGATCGGCGCGGCGGCACCGAGTGATCGATAGCGTAAGGCGGCAACGTAACGCTGAACGAAATTTGAGTAGGACCGGAAGCTCCTCACTTTGTGAGCGACTTTTCGAGTGCAAGCAAGTGAACGAGTGCGAGAGCAACCCAGCGAGCAAAATACGAGCGAGACGTGAGGAGTATAGAGAGCGATTCAGTTCAAGCGAATTCAGTACGCTAAGCCCAGCGAATTGCCTGCCTGCCATTAAAGTAATCGTAGATCTGGGTGCCGGCCGTTCACGCTCCGACAAGAGGCTATCCTGGCGCGAGTGACCACCGGTCACTAGGCGGCTACCCCCTTGGCGCGACTCTTCAAGTCGCCGCAAAGTCCCCGGTTCGAGAAGAACACCGCGAGTCTGTAGATTGGGAGGCGTACGAAAGCCAGGAGCGGCCCGGCCGCCACCATCAAGCGTTGTAACTTGCATGATTAACGGTTTTGGGTTTTTCCGGCTTCGAGGCTCGTAGATCGGCCGCCTAGCATTTGCAATTGCAGTCCGACTGCAGGATTTCGAGAGTTCCATCCGATTCTCTGGTGTGTCCGAGCCTTCCAGCAGGCGAGCGTCCGGCAAGCGCGACCGGCCGGGATATTAGATTGTATAGCGGCTACGGGAAAGCTGAGGGTCCGAACGCCGACGTTCGGACGCGAGCGTTTGGACGTAGGATTTTCCGGCCAGTTTCCCAGCTACGAATAAACATCTTTGCCACCCATCCGCGTGGGTTTATTAAGCCTCCTTTCCTAACTCGCACAACTCCGCCCGGTCGACACCGGCGAGTGCCGCCGAGTCCATCCAGGGGTCAAGCGGGAGGCACCACCGAGAACGAGGGGAACCCTTCAAGAAATTCGGCCCTTATCGGGGCCTGGCGCCCAGTAGTTTACCCTTCCCCTTCCAGGACACCCCTGACGGACCTCGGCGTGGTTGGAGCGCGTCCACCCGGACCGACGCGGACAGGGGTCCGGCAAAACGCGTTTACAGTGGAACAATGTGAGGAATACTTATTATAAATATTACTGGTAAGAAATATTTATCCTAGTGTAACTAATATTGCTATGTTTAGTAACGTTCTTTCTTTTTCATTTCAGGTAATCTGTACTGTGTTTACAAATATACTTATGAATATTTCTGCGTTTGCTTGTAAGCAATATTTGTGAATATTTCTCTATATAGGTAAGTGATATTCTATATTTACATTTTCTTACATGTAATTTGTTTTCTTACTATGTAAGATTGAAAAAATGTGACCGACTTCGAAAACTGACAGAGTGCCAGAGAGCTGAAATCCGTCCAAAAACATTAAAATGTAAGAAAATGCGTCAAGTAGCAGTTGGATTTCCCCACAAAAATATAACAAATATAATATATAATGAAATATAACAAAAAAAAATAGATATCATACAAGAAAGCCAAGCTTTCATTCAAAGATACTTCGATTTAACTCGCATTAGCAATTAACAATAAGTTAACAATAAATTACCGATTAACAATGCAAAAAATCTTGGCGTGTGCGCGCTTCATTCGAAGCACTTGCTCCGGTAATATTACTAAAAAACTTTTAAAGAAACATTTACGCGATGAACTGAGAACCTCCTTCTTATCAATATCGGGAAAATGATCTCCTTGTCAGTTATGAGGCACTGGACAATGCTCATGAAATCGGAGAATATTCATATATCGGAGGCAAAAATGGGATAACAAGGCCGCTGTATATAGTATATATGATTGAAAATGAAAGATTTATTACGATTTACTTATTTTGTAGTAAAGTCAGTGTTAGGTTTAACACCAGTACTACCGAACGAGTTGAAATGACTTTTTTTGACGTGGTTCGTTATAACAGCATAACAATCGTTGATAGTTCTAGTGTTAAATCAGTTTTCCATTGCCTTTTTACCTCGGAATGAAGCGCGCACACGCCAAGATTTGTTGTATTGTTAATCGGTAATTTATTGTTAACTTATTGTTAATTGCTAATGCGAGTTAAATCGAAGTATCTTTGAATGAAAGCTTGGCTTTCTTGTATGATATCTATTTTTTTTTGTTATATTTCATTATATATTATATTTGTTATATTTTTGTGGGGAAATCCAACTGCTACTTGACGCATTTTCTTACATTTTAATGTTTTTGGACGGATTTCATGTCTTTTTGTTAGTTAATGCTTAACAATAAAGACAATAAAATTTTTAATTATTTATCAATATTTCATTTTTGTGGGAAAATCAAACTGCTACTTGGCGCATTTTTTTACAGTTTAATATTTTTCGACGGATTTCATGCCTTTTTGTTAGTTAATGCTTAACAATAAAGACAATAAAAATTCTAAGTATTTATCAATGGTTTAATTAATAAATTTAAAAGTAAAATTTTATTAAAATGTCAAGTGCCATTTCTGTTCAAATATGCACCATCACCTATGTGCCTGTTTATGTTATAATGTAACTTTAATGTTACAATGTATTTATAACTTAATCATGCACATAGGAGGAGATCTAAGAAATTGAGCTGAATGTGAGAACATAGATTCCTCAGATAATATACTTTGCACTTGGCAAATTCACATTAGCAAAAGAAAAATTACCAATAGCTAGGATACATTTAAATTGCAAATTAGATAAGCTATACCTTCATACGCACTCTAACATTGGTGTATCTTGACAGCCAAATGCGTAGCTCAGGGAGCGCATAATCTAATGTAATAAAATTTGTTAAATAAGTACTGATTACCAATAGCTAGTATGTCGCTAAATGACACATGATTGATAATTATTGCTTGCTTAATTCATTTTATTCTTTAGCTGAAGTGTTCCTTGAGCGATGAACTTGACAGTCGTGATCATGATACAACTAAATTAGATTGCCTATGAGCATTCTGCTTGGTTTATATATTATAATTCTAAAGCGTTAAATCAAATAATGATTCAGAGTAGCAAAAGAGAGATTCCCAATAGCTATAATATATTGAAATTTTAAATGATTGGACTAAACACTTTACAAATTATTCCTGACTGTCAAATACCTAGCTGACAAAGCGCAAACCTAAAGTAATGAAATTTACTAAGCAAGTACTGATTATCAATAGCTAGTATATCGCCAATGACACATGATTGATAATTATTGCTTGCTTGATTCATTTTATTCTTTAGCTGAAGTGTTCCTTGAGCGAAGAACTTGACAGTCATGATCATAATATAACTAAATTAGATTGTCTATGAGCATTCTGCTTGGTTTATATATTATAATTCTAAAGCGTTAAATCAAATAATGATTCAGAGTAGCAAAAGAGAGATTCCCAATAGCTATAATATATTGAAATTTTAAATGATTGGACTTAATACTTTACAAATTATTCCTGACTGTCAAATACCTAGCTGACGGAGCGCAAACCTAAAGTGCTGAAATTAGTCTACGTAAGCAAGTACTGATTACTAATACCGAGTATTCCCTTGAACTGTAAATAAATAATTGCTAATATTCCTTTAAAGATAAATATGCTACACTCTTGACAATTTTAACTATTGGTAATCAGCACTCGTTCACCAAACACATTTGACACTTCATAATTCTTAATAATGACAAGATTACAGGGACAGGGGCAAGGACACTATACTCTTTTATTAAGTAAATAAAAGCATGGAATCTGGAATAAAATAAAATAATAAAATTGGACTGTGTCACATAACCAGCCATGGCATAACCGGCTTAACCAATGTGTCGGTATGACACAGATTACAGATTCTAGATCGGTAACGTAAATACGATATTTCCGTTTGCTGCCATCTCGTATGAGAAAAGTGAAAGTCACATTTTTAGGAACATGTTCCCCTGAATCTTAATTTGCCTTGCCGTTTTCACGAGAAGAATAAGCAGGAGAAATCTATATCCCTTGAACGACTGAACCGATTCGCTTGATTCTTGGCTCGTTCGATTCAGAAAAATCAACGAAAAAATACAAAATTCAGAAATAAATCCTTGGAGCTGTAACTTTTCCATAAATCGAGGTGAAAGTTTTATAGCGGACGAAAACCGCTACACTTCGGGATAAGTATCCTCGGTAGTCGCGCGCTGTACTATATATATAACTACTACTTGGCGCGAGACTCTACCGAGTCTCCTGAACTAAAAGAGCTGAAAGTAAAAAACAAGCAACACAAAAAATGCCCTGAAAAGTAAAAAATAACTTCTTGTTGTCATGGATACAGAAATTTGCATTAAGCCTAAATATTCTGCAACTTCTCGGAGGCGGCGCAAATATAAGTAAAATATTATTGCCAAATACTGGTATGTCTTACCCACGCTTATCCGTATTTTCTTTCTTACCCGTGCTTTCTCACTCTTGCTTTCGTACTCTTCCTCCCGCCTCTCAATCTCTCTCTCTGTCGATCTATCTCTATCCCTATATATCTACCTGTCCAACCACAGGATGACTTTAATGATTGACGAAAACAAAATGGTATACAGGAGAGTAACGATAGTTCTATCCCCCCAAAAACATTAAAATGAAAAAAAAAACGCCAAGTGCCCCCCCCCCCCCCCCCCCCCCCCGCCGCCCAACAACCCAAACCACCGACTCACCAACCCACAAATCTTGTAAAAGTCATTTCAAAATTATGAAAAATAGAAATGGATATCATTGGTAAACGAAAGCCAAGTTATAATTCAGCTATATAATTAATAACATACAAGAAACCCAAGTTTTCATTCAAAGATACCTCGATTTAACTCGCATCAGCAATTAACAATAAATTCACAATAAATTAGCGGTTAACAATAATAATAAAAAAAAACTTGGTGTGTGCGCGCTTCATTGCGAGGTAAGAAAGCAATGAGAAATTAATTTAAATGTAACATTGACTTTACTATAATATAAAATCCTAAGAAATATGACATTTACATTTCAATCATATATACTATATACTACATCGAAAAGAAGGTTCTCAATTCGTCGTGTATCTGTTTCTTTCAAAGTTTTCTAGCAATATTACCAGAGCAAGTGCCTCGATATACTACATCGAAAAGGATGAGGGTCTCAATTCGTCGCGTATATATTTCTTTCAAAGTTTTCCAGCAATATTACTAGAGCAAGTGTCTCGAATGAAGCGCGCACACGCCAAGTTTTTTTTATTATTATTGTTAACCGCTAATTTATTGTGAATTTATTGTTAATTGCTGATACGAGTTAAATCGAGGTATCTTAGAATGAAAACTTGGGTTTCTTGTATGCTATTAATTATATATCCGAATTATAACTTGGCTTTCGTTTACCCATGATATCCATTTCTATTTTTGATAATTTTTAATTGACTTTTGCAAGATGGGTGGGTTGGTGAGTCGGTGGTTTGGCTTGTTTGGTGGCGGCGACGGCGGCGGGGGGCGGACTACTTGGCGTTTTTTTTCATTTTAATGTTTTTAGGGGGATCTCAGTTCTTTTTGTTAGTTAATCGGTAAAATAAAAATATAATTTGTTCCTACTTATCAACGATTTAGTACGAAAGTTAACGCCAGGCCACAATCCCACAAATAATAAATAGCTAAATAATGAAATTCCATCCCTTCCTTTTTCTCATCTAGTATGTAATTGGAACCTTTTTTTAATCTGCTCACCAAATTTCAGGTTTATCGCTGAACTAATATTCTCTCTTATTCAAAACATTTGTGATGAAGTGTGGAACTTGTCAAATGTGAAACTAAGAACCACTTTAGCGATAAACCTGAAAGTTGGTGAGCAAATACTGATACAATTTAGAAACAGGCCGCCATTACCAATCAGTATTTGTTCAGTACATTTCAGGTCATTGGATTAAGTACTTCTCAAGCTACACATTTGATGTGGATGCAGCTTATCTGTACAATGTGTTACGTTCAGGAGGTAAGGACGTAACAAATGTAACATACGAAGCATTGGACTTCATTATATGGAACTCAAAGGCATGCAATCTACTGGCAATTCATATTCGTCCAACAAATTTGGAGTCCTTCGCTTACGTTATACATCCTCTCCTCATTCAACACATGTGAAAAGTGTGGAACTTGTCAAATGTGTAGGGTAAGAACGACTTAAGCCACAGACTTGAAATTTGATGAGCAGGATACTAATTTTCCACGACTAGTATGCCCCTAAATTAATATTACGATTAGGCTCAATACTTAATAAGTTCTATCTCTTATTCAACACATTTGTAATGTCAAATTTGACAAGGGTGTACCCAAGAACCAGTTCAGTTATAGATTTCAAACTTGCTGAACAGATACATAATTAAAAACTACAGAAGTCAAAGATCTAAAGTTTACTGAGCAAATACTGATTACTAGTAAGGTTCGTAGTTCAGAAATCATTTACATGAAAGACCTGAAGTATCACTTGGTGAACAAATTGTTGCTTTTTCATTTAAGTGCGTCCTGGTTATGCACTTGGCAACTTTGGTAGTCTATAATTGTATTGAATAAGAGGATATTGCTTAACAGTGTTAGATTGAATAGGGTCATAAAGCTGTACCAATAAGAGAATAAAACTGTTAAATTTGTCAGATATCCTCGCGTCAGATATTCCTGTCATAAAATAACCTACATAACCAAGCACTCGAACGTCAAGGCAATAAGACATCTACCCATCTCGTGTTAGTTAGTCTCTTTCTACATGTCTAGCATCTCTCTCTACCATCAGCTCATATCTGCCTTCGCTCTCTAGCATAACATCATTTCGCAGAAATATAGACATATATGAACATTCTGCCACCTAGCGTGGAAAATATGTGACCTACATTTTTGGTCTGAATCTTCTTCTGAATCGTTTTCGCACGAGAAAATAAGAGGAGGAAATTCATATCTCTTGAACGCATGGACCAATTTCCTTGCTCTTTAGCTTATTGGATTCAGAAAAATAAATTAGGCTGTGCTTGATTCTTAAGTTATGTCTGCAAGCTGTCACTTTTTCGGAAATCGAGGTGAAAGTCTTATATCGATCGAAAACCGCTACGCGTCGGGATAAGTAGCCTCGGCTTCTCGCGCTGTATAGCTATAGCTAACTACTTGGCGCGAGACTCTACCGAGTCTCTTGATATTTGTGTCTTAATAACTAATACTAATTGTTTGTTCTTTTTTCTCTTTTTAGGTTTTTTGCTGGAGCTGAATCTTAAGTGTAAGTATTACTTTGTATTGTATCTGTTGAATAATCATAGTTTATGCATAAAATGTATCCTGTGAAGCCTACACTGTGAACCTGCTCATCCTCTCCTCTGACATAACCCCACCTGTCAACCCAAGCCCAGTTCACAGTGTCCCAACCTCACCTGATGGTCGAATCGATAGAGATCGATGTCTGCTCAGCCTAGGTGTGCGCTACATGCACACCCTGGCGACCATCTCCCGAACTGTTCTATCTGCTCGTCATCTCTCTGGCGCTGATAATTCTCTCGCCTCGCAGACGTCGAACAGTAAGCAGCTCAGATCTAATCACTCGTCCTAATCATATCATTTTCTCAAGCCTATTGGCTCATGTGGATCACTCACCTGATCCACACTTGCATGCTCTGTTCATTGCATTAGTGCAATTCATATGAGGATTTGTAGCCGGGCCACGCAAGTGGCCCTTTGTGCATCAACGGCGCAAAATTCTGCTCATGTAGGAGCTAACCCCTCCTACGATATCTATGAACCGTACTCAGTCCTTCTCATCCTGTGTGTCCAGTCCCTCCAAGGGACTTCCAGTGCATCCCCAGACACACATTGACCAGTTCAGTCCTGTTCATTCCTTGACCACGGTCAGGGAACCGTTATAGTTTTGACTCACCTATCGATCGCATCGATCGATAAGCGCATGCATCGACTTTTGTATATACCCATGTACATAATTGTAAATAGCACACGGCAACGCGGATGTCACCGGGCATCCCCACATGAATAAAACCAGAACATCTATTTATTTTAACCATACAGTCCACTTTCAATTGATGACCATTTCCATCTTACTCATCCGTTATTCTACAGTATCTCTTAGGCTTTACTTAATTATTAATACTGAATTTTTCTGTTTCAGTCTGTTTGTCTCTCCTGGAGCTGTTCTATAGTTAAGTATTCCTTAATTACTAAAGCTAATGGTTTTTAAGAAAAATGGAGGAGTTGTTTAAAATAAAAATAAAAAAATTTACTATTATTTTTAGGTTTTCTTTCCTGGGACGTAACAAGAGTAACCAAAGAAATTATTAGCGGTTCAATGACACGGAACCATTCGTCTCCAAGGCGCGTGTCACCTTCAGATAGTGGGTTTAATAAGGCATTTTCCTTATTTGATTTTTCTGTTACATGGAAAAATCGCTCATGGCGTGTTCCTGCCCTAGGGAGGATACAGCAGCGCGGGCTGGCACGAATTTGCTCCGGGAACGGACTTCGTGAAGGTTAAGAGTGGCCACTGGCGGATCGAACGATTAGTTCAATTTGTTGAGGAAGGTACGTTCTTCCCTTTGAAAATAGAAACCAGTGCTTTTCCCAGATACGTCCCTTGTTTGCGTGAATTCAGTAGATACTGTGAATACAGTGTAAAATTCCCTATCATTGCTTCCGGATTAGCAAGATTAACGGGCATGGGAATTATTATTTAACGAGCAAGAGTTTACTGCATAGTAGGCTCGTGGAAAGGTACGCATTTGCCGTGTACCCGAATGCGGTGATTTTTATAGTCGACTACCGCTGTTTGTTCGGCGAAAAATTGCGAGTCTAATATTCCATCTTGACTGATGGGCACGTTATTTTCACTTACGTGCATTGGAATCCGACATCCGACCAGGTCGACGATTATCAGCCCTCGGGTAATAATCGGAGCTGGGGATATCCCTTGTAGCATTAGTTTTGCTCCTCTTTGTATTGACGCGTTGGGACTTACGACTCCCTCTTTGATCAGGTTGACCTAGGCCCCTGAATCAAGCATGAGGTGAACGCGTCCGATTAATTGAGGCGAAGAGAGCAAAACTGTGGGGACTCTGCTGTGTTTGTGTAGGCAGACGGTGGCAATCCGGTAGCCCTCGGGCCCGGCTGGCCGTCGCCCATCGTCCCTTCTTGACGCCCTTGCTGTGTTGCAGTCCGGCGGCGTCGAACTGTGCCAGAGTGCTGGGTGCGTTTCCCGTACGCTGCTGATCGGCTTCCTGTGCCTTGCGATAGGCGAGTTTCCTACAATCGGAAATATCGTGCCTCGGGAAGCGGCAACATCCGCACACTACGTTTCGTGGTGCATTTTCGTTGCGCCCGTGATACTCGCGCAATGGTCCCGCTTCATGAGCATTGATGCGCGGTCGATATTCGCCGGGCCTATTGCTACGCGGCGGGTAAGCTTCGCGCTTACTCGGGCGCGGGCGGTATTCGTCCAGCTGCCTATGACGCGGCGGGTGTTCGTTCGCTCGACTGTATTCGACGCGACGATTACGTTCGACAAGATTTCTTTCCGTGTGGATGGTAGGTCTGGTATTAGGCATGCTTTTTGTGCCGTGCTCCGGTCTCGATGTCTCCTTTTCTCTCGCTCTTCGCAACAGTTACAATCCCACCGCTGCTACCAGAAAATTTAAGCTGTTACGTCTCAGGGAGGCGTCGGCCGAAGGTCGTGGTTTTCCGCAACCTATTAGTCGATCTAATTCCCAGATGTGCTTATTTTCAATTATTATTTGCCTCTTTTTCGGGTCAGTCGCTTGCACTGAACTTTACCCTGGGATGAGGCACTGCTGTAGAGAGTCAAGTGGGGATAACCTAACTGAGGGCACTACTCTGCTTGGCCGCACTATGATCCGGATCCGCACGGGAGAGGAGATCTTACAGGTTGATAGTAGAAGTCAGCCAGGCAACTTGTTTGGAAGATGCCAGTTACTTGGGTAGAACAGTTGAACTGATGAGAATATTATCCCTTATTGTTCCGTGGCTTCGAGATTCGTTATCGAGGGTACTTAATATGTATGTGAATGTACGAAAGTGCGATAATGGGGTAAAAGGAATTTATTAATCAGTAGGGGGGTTGACAGGGCTGGGGTACGTAACCGGCTCGTATGCGCACTCCCATAAGCCAAAAAAAGAATTCCTCTTCATCTCGTCGGATTTGTTCCTATCGTAGGCGGCGATCGCGGACTCGCCTGCCAGAACGGTGACTCCGGCGACGGGTCGAATGAATATTGGCTGGTTGTTGGTTCGCGTGCATGAATGGAATCGAAATTGGTGAGGCACTGTTCCGAAGCGCAGCTCCTTACGCTAGCTTGCAGCGCGTACGCCCTCGTCAACGCTATGCGACAGCGCGATACGATGGGCAAATCTGTAATCCGATTCAATACTCTTTGAGAATACGGTAGGTACATCACGAACTGTTCAGATACGATTAAGTTCACAGTGGTGACGGGTGAAGGATGTAATATGATCATTATGAATGAATAGTATAGCGCCTGGTTTAAACTAAATAAGTATATTGTATAAATAGTTGGAGTACACTCGCGAAGTATAATGGTTACTGGTTGAATCTCGAAACAATGGATGAACCTAATGTTTAACATGACAGTCAATCACGGAGTCTAATCGCGGCTATACAGGGTGTCCCAAAAATGTAGTAAAATATTGCCGCCATCATGTTGGGATGGTGGTAAGGAACAAAATGGCAGGTTTGAAAATTGTTGTTTGGCCCCCAATGTCGAGTTATTCAACAATAACTTATGCTCCGCCCCTCGAGGTCTTAGCGAGTCTTGAGCCGCTATCGCTTGCTCCTAGGAAAAGGGAGGTGACGAAAAACATCTTGCCGGTCGGCCTGCGAGAATTGCGATGGAGGACCAACCGGTGCTCAACCGTTCGGTTTTCCCGAAACGAGGTAATTGCTGTCTTGGTGCGCTCGCACTGATGGCCCAGCCGGCGGCCCGCTCCATGTGGCGTTCTCGGCACCCTAATACGGCACGACATCGCCCGCTTCTTTGCCTTTCCGCTCGTTTTCCCACTTTTTTAATATGGGCTTGCGATAACCAATATCCCTGATTAGTTGTTTCGCGACGTCCGATTAGATCCAATTGAATCCGACCAAATCCAGTGAATCAAATTTATCAGGGGCCTGTGATACTTTTTCTTACAAATATCGAAGTGGCGCCGTGGCAAGGCGTTGGAACAGCGACCGTAGTAACCCGAGTTCGGTTCCTCGTCTTCGCAATTGTCTTTTTTGCATTTTCTTCCCCTATCATCATCATGTTCAATACCCGGCAGTGGTGATACTTTTTCTTTGACGGTTCCCCGTCTTTCCTCCTATTTCCCCATTTTTGTTGCATGCTTGCGAAAAGTATGGTCCCGGACTAGCTTTATCGCGATTCTCGATTAAATCCGTTCAAACCCACTGAATCGACTTTATCAGGGACCTGTGATACTTTTTCTTTCAAGTGTACAGCTATCAATATCAAACTTGGTATCATCAAGTTTCATATTAATAGTTCTGATAGGTTTGCTGGACAAAAATCCGGAAGAATGTGTATTTTCAGGCCATCCCAACGGGAAAACCGATTTTCAGAGTGGAGGTTGCTTATCGGAAATGAATGCTGCAATAATGAAAAAGTAGGTGGATGTTAAACAGTCGTAAAAATAAAATATTACCGCTACTACTGGGTATTGAAAAGTTAACGAAGAAAATGCTGAGAAACGCAAAGAAGTAATCTTGCGCCGACGGGAAGTAGAACTCGGGTCATCACGATCGCTGTTCTGAAGCTTTAACACGGTGCCACTTCGGTACTTGTAAAAAAAATTTACAGGACCCTGATAAAGTTGATTCACTGAGTTTGAACGGATTTAATCGGGAATTACGGAACAACTAGTCAGGGGCCATACTTATCCCAAGCGCGTACAACGAAAATGAGGAAGTAGGAGGAAAGGCGAGGAAACGTCATAGAAAACCACTGCCGGGTATTGAACATGACAATGATAGGGGAAGAAAATGCAAAAAAAAACAATTGCGAGAACGAGGAACCGAACTCGGGTTACCACGGTCGCTGTTCCAACGCCTTGCCACGGCGCCACTTCGATATTTGTAAGAAAAAGTATCACAGGCCCCTGATAAATTTGATTCACTGGATTTGGTCGGATTCAATTGGATCTAATCGGACGTCGCGAAACAACTAATCAGGGATATTGGTTATCGCAAGCCCATATTAAAAAAGTGGGAAAACGAGCGGAAAGGCAAAGAAGCGGGCGATGTCGTGCCGTATTAGGGTGCCGAGAACGCCACATGGAGCGGGCCGCCGGCTGGGCCATCAGTGCGAGCGCACCAAGACAGCAATTACCTCGTTTCGGGAAAACCGAACGGTTGAGCACCGGTTGGTCCTCCATCGCAATTCTCGCAGGCCGACCGACAAGATGTTTTTCGTCACCTCCCTTTTTCTAGGAGCAAGCGATAGCGGCTCAAGACTCGCTAAAACCTCGAGGGGCGGAGCGTAAGTTATTGTTGAATAACTCGACATTGGGGGCCAAACAACAATTTTCAAACCTGCCATTTTGTTCCTTACCACCATCCCAACATGATGGCGGCAATATTTTATTACATTTTTGGGACACCCTGTATTGTGCAGAACTCGACTTACGTTAAAGGCGGTGAAGAACTAAGTCTCTGAGTGGCGGGTAACAAGTAGGTGCAGTAGTGGTTGCACTCACTCACGATTTAACTCCGCGTCACAATCACTAAGTGCTGTAGGTACGAGTTATGTTGACCGCAGATGGCTAGTAGTGCTCAAGAGGTTCCGACTGTTCCGCAGGAGCTCACAATGTAGACTGACTGTCCGAGTGAACGAATAAAACGCATGTCATAGGTATATTGTTAATACATTCGAATAGTATACGCACTGATAATACATAATTAAACGAATCTCGGAACAATAGAATAAGTATAATTAACGTGTCGGTTGAACACGGAGTTCTATCGGGGCTCTGACAGTTAACTGAACTCACGTTTAATGTGGCGAAGGGTTGCAGTGTTCGCTATGTTCCTCGCAGGAATCAGGAGGTCCGCGTAGCTGGTGTATCGTGATGCTCCACGAAGCACGAGCACTAGTATTCACTATCTCGACTTGTGTTGGAAGTCTATTCCGAACTCTATAGAGTGTAGCTGGAGCACTGCGGGTTTATGTCTACTGCTGTCAGGCGCACGATGAGAACTGATGGTCCGAGTGACTCTCCGGAGCCTCGTAGGGTCTCCGCGCAGTGGCCGCGTAGTGGGGAGCCAATCGGAGCCCGGGATCCCGTCAGGCGACCGAGTCCGCGCGGACTTCGAAACCGCTGACGTTGGCAATACCACGCTCGGCGCACTCCACGTGCGATGCTGCGTAGGCGATCCCACGCTGGACCGCGCACGCCTTATCGCTTGTAGACGACCTGGAGCCTCGCGCGTTATCTAACACTTCGTACGTGACTTTTAATCATCCTACCGTGAGAATGGAATATGGGCTATGTCTACTGGACACTTCTCGGTCGTCTTCTCATGAGAAGCCCAAACGTAACTCTATAGCGAGCGCACGTGTGCTTGGGCACGTGGGAATCGCTGAGTATGCTAAATATTTGGCGCGAGCTCGTCTACGCGGTGTTTCGGAGTTGTATGTACTCCTATAGCTTACAATGAGTGTGCCTTCGATCACCCACGATCATTATTGCCATTACTGCATTATTGCATATTAATGTTCGTGGTTTATTGGGGCAGTGTTATAAGAGACTACATTATAATAGTGTTACGTCCCAGGAAAGAAAACCTAAAAATAATAGTAAATTTTTTTATTTTTATTTTAAACAACTCCATTTTTCTTAAAAACCATTAGCTTTAGTAATAAAGGAATACTTAACTATAGAACAGCTCCAGGAGAGACAAACTGACTGAAACAGAAAAATTCAGTATTAATAATCAAGTAAAGCCTAAGAGATACAATACAAAGTAATACTTACACTTAAGAATCAGCTCTAGCAAAAAACATGAAAAGAGAAAAAAGAACAAACAATTAGTATTAGTTATTAAGACACAACTATTAACATATATTAATATTTCTTACCTGTAATTATAGAAATACTCATAAGTATATTCCCACACAGTACAGATTACCTGAAATAGAAAAGAAAGAGGGTACTAAACATAACAATATTAGATACTCTAGGATAAATATTTCTTACCTGTAAATACAGAAGACCGGAGTAGGTCCTCCCATCGCCCACCGCCAGGATATGGAAGGGCGGAAACCTCGCCAATAGGGTGGCCGACGCCAGGGAGATCATGCGGTACCTTCGCACGACCCTGGCGGCCATCCGGCGCTGTCCCCCGAACAGCAGGGTACGATTGCGCCGACTGGCCGCCACGTCGTCCGCCCAGACTGGTGCTCCATAGAGCACCATGGAATGGACGACTCCCGCATACAGGCGTCGGACCCCTTCCCACGGTTCCCCGATGTTGGGCAGCAGGCGACCCAGACTGCCTGCTGCCTTCTCGACTCGGGGGATGAGCCGGCCAAAGTGCTCGTTGAAGGGCTAGAGGCCCTCCAGGGTGAGCCCGAGATACCTCATGGTATCGCTCACCCGGACACGGGCACCTCCTACCGCGATCCACCGCTGGGCAGGCGGCCCCGCAGACCGACGACGATCGTAGAGCCAGATCGCCTCGGTCTTTTCGGGGGCCACCCGCAGGCCCAGTCGGTGGATCCGGGCGACGACACAGGCCACCGCCATCTCCGCGACGCGGCTGGTCTTCACTCCGTCCTCCCCGCTGGACACCACGAGGGTGTCATCGGCAAAGCAGATAAGTGCTACGCCAGCGGGGAGGCCGGCCCGCAGGACGTAGTCATAGCCGAGGTCCCATAGCAGGGGGCCCAACACGGACCCCTGCGGAACCCCGGCGTACGTCTCCCTCACGTTCTGTTGCGTACGGCCCATATACTCGATGCACCTGTCGGCGAGGTAGTCCTCAACGACGGCCCTCAACTCAGGGGGCACTCGATGGTGCTCGAGCGCCTCCCTGATGACCCACCAGGGCAGGGTGTTGAAAGCGTTGACTATATCCGACGATATAGCCAGACACACCCTGCCGTGGGCTGCAGCCGACTCCGCCAGGGACCGCAGGCGCAAGACCGCGTCCACGGTTGAGCTTCCCCGGCGGAAGCCGAACTGCCCGTCGTCGAGGTCCGGACCTGTCGCCGACAGGTGCTGGACGAGGCGGTTGAGAGAATGAGAGAATGAGAGAATGAGAGAGAGATTTAGATTTTAGATTTAGATTTATTTATTACGTTCTAGGGCACAAGCTGCCCTATCAGAACAAAACAAGAGCGGAAATACATAGAATAGTACAGAGAATAAAACATAAGATATAAAGTGTAAAGATATAAAAATAAAAATAAGAGAAAAAGAAAAACGCCACGCAAAAACAAAAAACAAAAGCAAAAAGCCCCGAGAACGTCGCCGCAAGAGTAAGTATATAAACGTTAGGAGAAAGAGCCGAAAACTAATTGTAGGAGGATAGGAGAAAGAGCGTGAGAGCTCTTTTGAAAGAGTACTCCCCGTCGCACGCCCGAATGTTAGGTGGGAGACTGTTCCAGAACTGGGGGCCCCGCACAGAGTACGAGGCCCCAAAGAAAGAGGTCCGGTGCACAGGGACCACGAGGAGGGGCCCACGCTGTCGTGAAGGGTAGCCAGGCATACCCTCCACCCTCAAGGTTAAAAGGTCCCACAGCACGCCAGATGTCTTGGCCCGGACGGCCCGGAAAAGATTAACCCCCAGAAAAAGGAGGCGCCTTTCACGGACCTTCAACCAGCCCAGACGACGATAGAAGGGCGTGATATGCGACTCACGAGGAACATTAAAAATGTAACGCACGCAAGCGTTAAGCGCACGCTGGATCCTAGCATCGAGGGTAACACTGATGCCCAGTAAAGCCAGGCAACAGTAATCGAGGTGTGGCAGAATGAGGGAGGATACGAGCTTGATCTTTAGGCCCCGCGGCAACGCAGTACTGTGACGCCGGAGCCCCGCAAGCACACCATAGACCTTACTGCAGATGTGCCGAGTGTGATCCCCCCAGTCAAGAGTGGGCGATATGTGCAGACCCAGCGAGACGACCCGAGAGCCGTACGGGATGGGTATACCGTCCATCTGAACCAGAGGGGCACCGGCAACATGCTGCAGGCCAAGGGCACGAGCAGAGCCCAACATCAAGCACTGCGTTTTAGAAACGTTTAATTTAAGAGAGTTCATGGTGGACCAGGCAGAGACGCTGGCAAGGTCAGAATTGATCCTTGTGATTGCGTCTTCCAGATCATTGTAAGGCGCAGAGATGTACAGTTGTACATCGTCTGCATATTTGACCACCTTGGAATAGAAGATAGAAGAATTAAGATCGTGGATATATAGAGAAAAGAGGAACGGCCCAAGGACGGAGCCTTGCGGCACGCCCGAATGGACCGGGGAGAATTGAGAGGTAGACCGTCCGATTCTGACTGCCTGCACCCTATTTGTGAGGTAAGACCAGATCCACCGCAAGACCGGAAGAGAGAGATTGAAAGAGTAGAGTTTGGAGAGTAGAAGAGAGTGGTCTACGGTGTCAAAGGCCTTAGAGAAGTCAAGACACACCAGGATTGTGACCATCCGCTGATCAGCAGCAAGACGGACGTCCTCCAGGAGTGTCAAGAAAGCGGTTTGTGTGGAGCGGTTTTTGACAAAACCATGTTGCGAGGGGTCCAACTTCCCAGAGCTATCGAGGAAACTCTGAATGTCAGTGAGAACCAACCTCTCAAGGATTTTAGAGAGCTCAGGAAGGATAGAAATAGGGCGAAAATCGGCAGGCACAGAAGCGTTCGGTTTTTTAGGTATAGGGGTAATGAAAGAGCGACGCCAGGCGTCAGGAAAGATAGAAAAAGTGAGAGAAGAGTTGAAAATTTGCAAGACAGCAGGGTATATAGCAGGGAAAGAGAGAGAAAGAAACCTCGCACTCAGCTCATCCGAGGGCGAGATGGACGAGTTAGTAAGGCGCAAAGCTCGAGCAAGACTCTCCTCTGTAACAGGAGAGAAGTAAAAAGACGTATCGTCAGAGGGACAGCTAGACAGAGACAAACATGCGGGGACGGCCGGTGGAGATGAGGCGTGAGCCGAGAGGAAAAAGGTGTTAAGAGTGTCCGGAGACAAGTGAGTGGGAGCGGAAGTACGAGAGGGAGGAAGAACACCGAACGATCTTAGCTCGCGCCAAACTTCGTTCGGGTTAGTAAGGTTAGAGAACCTGTCGAAGAGAAAAGCAGATCTAGCTCGCGCCAGAAGAGCTTGAACTCTATTTCGACAGGCTTTGTATTGTACCCGCAAGTCCGGATTTCCAGTTCTGATATAGGATCTCCTGAGCGCATCACGAGAACGCATCTCGAGACGAATCTCCGGAGTGATCCAGGGAGCTGGTGGCCGTCTAACACGCAGGGGTCGAAGAGGGGCATGCTCATTCAAAACATGGAGCAGGCCAGTGTTGAGGTTTTCAACCAACAGATCCACGCTACTCTCACAAGCGTTCGTAGTACGACGAGCACAGCTAAGCTGTGAGATATCATTGAGTAGCGCATCACGGTCGATTGAGCCATACCTCCGACGAAGATCATTGAAAGGAGCAATACGTGATGTTAGTGCGTATTCTAGTGAGATGAAATCATGGTTAGAGCAGTGAGGCTCTCTACTTTGAGAGAAAGAGACAACCTTGCTAGATTCGTCAACAAGCGCAAGGTCAAGCCAAGTGGAGGAAGTAGAAGTGTGAAAAGTTGGAGAGTAAGGAATAGAATAGAGATTGAGACGAGAAAAGAGGTCTCCAAGGTAGCCAGAGTCAAAAGAAGAGGAACCCATGTCCGCATTCCAATCGCCAAGCACCACCTTGTTCGGGTAGTCCGAGACGATGTCAGCAAACATGGGCTCAAAGTGTGAGAGAGGTGCATGGGGGGGCCGATAGACGACCCCAACAAGAAGGGAGCCCGCGGAGGGGATTACCACCTCCGCGAACAGGAATTCAGGACCAGGTTTAAGAGAAAAAGAGGAGGAAGACGCAATTACAGAGAAGGCGAAAGAGTCGCGAATATAGATGCATACGCCTCCGCCCATTCTGCCATCCCTGTCGCACCTGAGTATGGAGTACCCAGGTATCCCGTATTGGCTATCCGCGATGGAAGATGATAGCCAAGTCTCTGAGACGGCGACGATGTCAAGTCCCGAAACGGAGAGATGGGACGCAAAAAGGCCAAAATGAGCAACAAGAGATTGGGCATTAGCATGCCCTAGGCGGAGAGTAGTGGGGGAGGCTTGAGAAAGAAAAGGCGACGCACGGGGATATAGTTCTCATGCGAGCTTGTTCTGAATATCGCTCTCCGAGGTAACCCTAGTGGGGGGGGAGGTCTCGGCCGTCTTAACGTAAATAGCCCCGTCACGATGCCAAACACGCACATAGCCACGTTCACGCGCAAGAAGACGACAGCGCTTAAGCAGAGCCGCTGTATCCCGCGGCAAGAACTCATTAACATAAATACGTCGATCGGCCGGAAAGGTGGGATCTACCTGCGACGCAGGTAAGTCACGCTTGGCTCGCTTGGCGGCGAGCAGAGAGTTGCGAAGGGCGGATGAGATTAACCTCACCCGAATAGTTCGCGGGCGATCGACTGAGGGAGTACCGCGCAGCCGCGAAACGGACTCGATGTCAGTATCGGCAAGAGAAGTGCCCAGCGCATGCGCAACACGGAGCACGTGGGATCGGAGATTCTCGCCAGAGGACTCCGGGAGACCCGAGATAGCGAGTTCAGAAGCACGACTGGCAACTTCCAGACGCGCTAGGCGAGAGGACAGAACGCCATCAGTGGAGGTTATGGCGGACCGGCCAGCACTCACTTGCACTAAGTCCGCACGAAGTTTGTCCACTGCGGTGGAAAGATTTGCTAGATGAGAGGCACTGGAGTCTACTTTGGCCTCAAGCGTCGCAGTGCGAATGTCAGTGCTACCCGCATGTGTTTCCAGCTTGTTAAGCCTGTCAGCATGCTGAGCAGAGGTAGCAGTGAGGACCTCCAGACATTTGTCGATCTTCGTGGTTCTATCGCACTGTTCGGCCATGAAGCTGACCAGGGAGGCCTTGAGGGAGTTGATGGCAGCTACGATGGAGCCAGAATCCGACGACGATCCCAGATCGGCGGACGGGACACCAGCCAGAGAGGAGGAAGGACCTGGTAGCGGCGAGGCAGAGTGAGCAGAGGCCCCGGGCTGTACCATGACAGCAGATCCAGAAGAGGAGGCTGGTCTAGGCAAGGAGGGGTCCTTGCAGTTTCGGCCCTCATGAACCTTGAGGCATCCCGGATGGAAAGAGCCCTTGCATGTAGGGCACCCTACTGCCCCCAATTTGACCCCCTTGTAACAAAAGGGGCAAGTTTGTGGCTGAGAGATTGACATCTCGGTGACGTCCGTTGGCAGCCTTGATGTCAGAAGGCGAGGGTGGCAGCCGTGTGGGTGTGGAGTATGAAGAGGGCGCACAGAGCGAGCCGTCCAGCAGTTTAAATTTCACCAAAAATTTAACAGAAATTTCGGCCCCACAAATGGGGGTTAGAAAATCTGTCAATTTTGCCACAGATAGGAGGGTCGAGTTCTCGTCGGCAGTAGATATGCCGATAATAATTATTAGGCCAGAAAGAGGCGGGCCGAATCGAGAACAAGATGCGTACCTGTAACAGGCCCCAAAGGGCAGAGAGCGGCAGAAAACTGGATAGTAAGCAAGAGCACAAAAGAGCGTGGATAATCAACTCACAGAGAGAGAGAGAGAGCCCAGTAGTCGGGTTCCTCGTATTTGTTGTATTTGCCATTAGAATCGAATAAGCCTGTTTGTGCCCTGCCTTCCTTGGTGCGACTTCGCACTTCGCATCTGAGTCGCGCGGTAGCATAATAGACTGCGTTCGCCGAACAAAGTGGCCGCCATCTTGCCACTTGCTGCCGGGATTCGCGATCGATAGCCCATTCGAACGGGCGTGCGTTCCTCTATAGATTCGCGGCTTACTTCGTCCGCTTAAGTTCCGCGTAATTATTCATTGCAGTCCGGACATCGACCAACCATCTGTCGATCGCTCGCGACGCGTTTCCCTACCGCGTGGTTAAATTGTACAGGGGCCCTTGTGGCCTAAGATCGAGAGCGCGTTAGCTCGATTTGCCGTAGGTTAATTACTTGTAACACCGTCGGTCCGGCCGACATAAATAAACAGGGCGCTGTCATTTAACTCAACTTTTGGTAACATTCTTTAGCTATCTGTTCGCCTAGTGTGTCGTCTCTGGTCTCCCTTGCTCCCCGCCCCTCTCCGATTACATCTGGCCAGCCGGGCCAACATTCGCGTTTCCCACCGAGGTTTCTCTCTCTTTCGAGTTTTCCATCTCCACTGGGTAGCATATTCTTATAAATTTTGGTCTCGGTCACGGGGCCTGGCGCCCTTCAAGCGCCCAGAGGACTCGGGATTCAGAGAGGAGGCTCGGTCGAAGTTTCCCCGCTTTCCTGACAAGCCAACGAGAACGGCGAAATCGGGAAACGGTGGCAGGGGTTTTAGCCGGTAGGAGTCCGGCACTCCCCCTCCGCCGCCACCAGGGCGGCGGGGGGTCCATGAGGATTTTTCCACGTAAAAAAAAAAGGATGGACCGTTTTGCTGAGGCTCGGCGCCCTTGGTGCCTGTTTGGACCAGGTTATGGGGCGTCGCGTCCTCGTGATCGGGGACTTCAATGCCCACTCTACGGCATGGGGGTCCCCGACCACGGACCGCAGGGGAGCGATTCTCTGCGACTGCGCAGTGGGGCTGGACATCCGGTTCCTGAACTAGGGGTCGGTCCCGACGTGCGTTCGGCCGCAGGGGACGTCCATCATGGACCTCTCATGGGCTGCCCCTGCGATTGCACGTTCCATTGGAGGGTGGCGGGTAATGGAGGAATCGGAGTCTTGTTCAGACCATCTGTACATTACGATGACCCTCCATACCCGATCGCCCCCTTCGGCTGCCCCCCGCCACCACCACGGCGTGGCACCGCAGCCAGATTGGAGATCGCGATCCTTGGACCAAGACCTGCTTGTTGCGGCTGCCCTAGCCGTCAACTGGCCTACGAGGGAACCCTACGCCACCGTGGATGAGGTGGCCGCGAGGCTTCGCGCTGACATGTCGACAGTTTGTGACGTCAAGGCGCGAGGAGTACTGGTGGTCTGCGGAGATCGCTGATCTCCGACGTATTACCATCCCCGCGAGGCGCCAGTATCTCCGAGCGAGGCGTAGGGTGGCCTCCACGTCAGCGGAAGCGATGACAGCTCTGTGGGACGGCTTCTCCGCCAAGATGCAACGCCTGCAGGCTGCCATCAGGGCAGCCAAAACCGCAGCCTGGGATGAGCTTCGTCGCACTCTCGACGACGATCCCTGGGGGCCTGCGTACCTCGTGGTTTTGAACAAGCTGCGAGCGCGCACATCCCCGGTGACGGTGTCCCTTGACCCCGACTTCCTCCACCAGGTGGTGACCACGCTATTTCCGCCGGATCCCGCGGAAGCGGTCCCACCACGAGAACTCGGGGTACGAGGGACGTCGGAGGCGGCTGTTGAGATGGCCGTCTCCGCGGCGTAGCTCACCAGGACTGCCAGAAGGCTGAGGGGCCGAAAAGCTCCTGGACCCGACGGCATTCTTGGGACCGTGTGGGCCATCACAAGCGGGATCTGGGGCCCAAGGATCCGGTATCTTTTTTTGAGGTGTCTCGAGGTTGGCAGGTTTCCGGCTCCTTGGAAGGGGGCACGGCTCGTCCTTCTCCGGAAGCCGGGTAAGCCCGCAGAATCCCCTTCGTCTCTGCGGCCGATTTGTTTGCTCGACAAGGTGAGCAAGTGGTTCGAGACAATCATTGCCAATTGTCTCGTCCAGCACCTTACCAGGGTGGGACCCGACCTGAGTCCATCTCAGTTCCAGTTCCAGTTCAGGCCGGAAAATCCTACGTCCAAGCGCTCGCGTCCGAACGTCGGCGTTCGGACCCTCGGCTTCCCCGTAGCCGCTGTACAATCTGATATCCCGGCCGGTCGCGCTTGCCGGACGCTCGCCTGCTGGAAGGCTCGGACACGCCAGAAAATCGAACAGAACTTTCGATAACCTGCAGTCGCACTGCAATTGTACAAGATAGGCGGCCGATCTACGAGCCTCGAAGCCGGAAAAACCCAAAACCGTTAACACGCAAGTTACAAGGCTTGATGGTGGCGGCCGGGCCGCTCCTGGCTTTCGTACGCCTCCCAATCTAAGGACTCGCGATGTTCACCTCGAACCGGAGACTTTGCGGCGACTTGAAGAGTCGCGCCAAGGGGGTAGCCGCCTAGTGACTGGTGTTCACTCGCACCAGGAAAGCCTCTTGTCGGAGCGTGGACGGCCGCCACCGAGATCTACTAGTACTTTAATGGCAGGCAGGCAATTCGCTGCGCTTACCGGAATGAATTCGCTCGTAACGTGCTCGCTCTTCTACTCCTCGAATCGTCTTTGCTATGACTCACTCTCGCACTCGCGTAACGCTCGCTGCTAAGGTCACGCACAAAGTGAGGAGCTTCCGGTCCTACGTAAATTTCGTTTCGCGTTACGTTGCCGCCTTACGCTATCGATCTCTCGGTGCCGCCGCGCCGATCGGTCTCGATCGGTATCGAGGGCTCGCGTATCGATCCCGCGCGCTGGGATCGATCGTTCCGCTACGCTGCGCTCTCCGCCGCTGCCTTCAGCCAGCGAGAGCTGGGAGCCCCTGGTACGTCCGTCGGTCTGTCGCCATTGCGTCGTCCGTCGTCTGTCCAGGGTCAGAGTGGCCTGATCGGGACGTCAATCGGCGTATCTGCACCCTCTGTATGGCTCGCAGGTAGGACTCGTCGGGTCCATTCTCCTCGAGCTTAACTCCCGCTCCTCGATCGACTCGCTGATATCGTCGCTATATCGGGCTCGAAACAAGATAGAAGCGCATTAGTAATGATTCAATGGGTTGGGCGGTCCCCCTTGGAGCAACGGTTGTTGGGGTTAAGCGGCGAGTGCGAGGCGGCTTCGCGTGAGAGCGGGAGTTTTGGGATGGGCTACGCTGCCCCGTCACATAGTCCGAGGCTCTGGCGGCTTCGCCAACCAGCAAAGCCCTTGTGGGCAAGCTGCACCGGCGGATGGCACTTCGGATCTGCCGGGGTTATCGGACCACTCCTACCGTGCAGCCAGCGTGTTGGCCAGTCCCCCCCCCCCCCCCCCCCGTGGAACATCGTGGCCCTTTCACAGGCTCGGCTTTACCGAGACCTGGCGGACATAAGGCGGGGGGGATTGGCCAGCACCGAAAGGGATGCTGCCTTGAGGCGTCAGTCTCGACAGACGCTGATGGAGGCATGGATGGCCTGTCTCGACGAGCCAGGGCTTCATCCTTCCAGGGCTGTCGAGGCTATCCGTCCGGTGATGCAACGCTGGGCGGATAGGGGTTTTGGGGCGGTCACCTACCGCCTGTGTGAGGTGCTCTCCGAGTATGGATGCTTTGGAGAGTACCTGGCCAGGATCGGGCGCGAAGCCACGGCCCAGTGCCGTCACTGCGGTGCTGATCAAGACGACGCGCAACACACGTTGGAGCTCTGCCCAACGTGGGCGCTAGAGCGCGCCGTCTTCGACAGCATGATAGGGAAGGAGCTCGCGCTGCCGAGCGTCGTTTCATCCATGCTCGACAGCGCGAGCAACTGGAAGGCTGCCTCCTCCTTCTGTGAGCAAGTAATGCTGCAGAAGGAGGAGGCCGAGCGGGTCCGCGAGCGCGCTCGGGACCCGATGCGTATCGGTCCTCCGGGAAGGGGGGGCAGGAGGAGGCGTCGTGACCTCCAAGCGCCCAATTAGGCGCCTGCCCTCCCTTCTCGGATGTTATTTTTTCGGGCGGCCTTAGGGAGAGAACCATTTCTCCCCGAGGCATCAGCGTCCACGCGGCCAGAGGGGGATTCAGTCTGAGGATCTGGGTCCTCCTCCCACAACCGGTCGCGTGAAGTGAGTGACGTGTGTGTGGCCCACGCGTCACTCAAACTGTGCGGTACACTGGGGGTCAGAAATTTTTTACTGACCCCCCGGGATAGAGGCACACATATGTGCCGTGGCACGGACTGGTTCCCGGAAGAATTTGGATTCCTGGGGCCCGCCCGCCAAGTGCCAACGGTGTCACCGCAGGGGTTTTAGTGGGTGCAAACCCCACATAACCTCGGCTTCTCCTCAGGGAGCCGGGGTACTCTTTAGGAGTTTCCCCTGCGTTAACAAAAAAAAAAAAAAAGGATGGACCGTTTTAGTTTGTGCGCGAATGTTTGGGACTGAGTGCCTTAAATTATAATTGATTCAAATTAAGGTGAGATAACATAGTGTTACGTGCCTGTGGCGTGCCGTGGCGTTGGAAGAAAAAAAAAATATGTAGTTAAGTTGGGCGGACAGGCGTGAGACGTCACGCTAGCTGTGATATCACGTAGAAAGTACAGAGAATCAAGTTAAATGCGCGTAACTGTAGCTACTTGCAGGACTATCCCATTTATTGGCCAAACTTTATCTGCAATCGGGACTGCTGCTTTTGTTGAAAGTGAGTGTTTTTTTTTTTTTTTTTTTTGATATATTTACTGTGATTTTGTGTTTGCGGTTCCCTGGGTAGTTTACCTGTTAACCCGCATTTATTGATGGTTTGATGAGTTATAGTGAGTTGACATGTGGTCTTTATTAACATTATAGATAGATCATAAGAAAATTTTCCAAAAACTTATCACTTGATTCAGATGTTGGTAGGGGAGTTTTGTGGGGGCAGGGGGGAGTTTAAGGTAGGGGTGTGTGGAAGATTGTCCGGCTCTTGATTGCTCCGGCTGAGATGGAAGCTTCTATTTGCTGGATTTGACCATTGATTATTTCGTCTATGAGTTTTAAGTTTGTGTCCAGATGAAGATCTTTGTTTGTGGGTCGCGTGATTTTTCTCCTGCCCAGGATGATTCGTAGGATTTTATTTTGCAGGAACTGAATTTTGTTTTTGTATGTCTTTGAGGCTTGGTGCCAGACGACTGATCCGTAAAATGCAACTGGTAGTATGCAGGTTCTATATAGCTTGGTTTTCAAATTGGTAGCATGTTTGCTTTTCCAGTTTATGAGCGGAAATAGCAGCCGGTAGGCTGTGAAAGCTTTTCGGTGTCTATCTGTGACTGCTTGATTCCAAGAGGAGCGAGTGTCAAGCATTATTCCTAGGTATTTTAGATTTTTAGACCATGGGATGTTTTTTCCAGCTACTTTTATCTGCCGGTCTGGAGGCTTTTTTGTTCGGTGAAACATTATTGCTTCTGTTTTGTCAGGGTTTACCGTGAGTTTCCAGTCTTGATAATAGTTTTCTATTTTATTTATGTGGTCTTGGACCTTGGTCGTGGCTAACTCTATTGACCAGGAGGATGCTAGTACTGCTGTGTCGTCGGCGTAGATGGCAATGTGAGTATTGTTGGTTTTAGGAATGTCTCTTGTGAATATGTTAAAGAGCAGGGGACCGAGTACGGAGCCTTTGGGTACTCCTGCAGATTGAGTGACTGTGGTAGATTTTTCTTCTTTTATGGATGTGTATGCCGTTCTATTTTTGAGATAGTTTGAGAGGAGTTTAATTAAGGGTAAGCTTATGTTTGAGTGCATCAGTTTGTGGCATAAGCCTCGGTGCCAAACTAAGTTGAAAGCCTTGGTCAGGTCTAGACTGATCATGCAGGTTTTTTGATGCATTTGGGCTCCGATTTCAATGGTTTTTTATTCTAGTGAGTTGGTGTGTGGTTGAGTGTTCTGGTCGAAAACCGAACTGTTCCTGCAGAAGTAGTTTCTCGTAACTTTTTTCCGTGAGTAGGGTTTTTATTATGCAGCGTTCTAATAGTTTGCCTAGGACGCTTAGTAAGATGATTGGTCTATAGCTGGAAGGATCGGTATCCGGCTTTCCTGGCTTCTTGATGGGCATGATTTTGGCTTTTTTCCAGGCTTTGGGGAAGTAGCACTGCGTGTAGCATTGTTGAAATATGTAATAAATTACTAGAACCATTTTCTTTGGGATATTTTTCAGATGAGTTGCAGTGATTCGATCGTCTCCTGGTGAGGTGTTCCTGAGTTTGCTTATCATCTTTTTCAATTCTCTGGGTTTGAGAGTCGTGTGGAGAGATGGACCTGGTTCCTGTGAGGTTTCTATTGTAAGCATTGTAGATTTAACAGTGTTGTCTATCCTGCTGGTCTTGTTTTTGGTTGCTTTCTGAGCTGAGTGGAAGAGGTTATTCAGGAGGTTCGCTTTGTCGTGGTTTGTGTATGCAGTTTCATGATTGTTTTTGAGGGGCGGTATTTCCGTGGTTATCTTTCTAATCACTTTATATGTGTTCCACAGGGTGTTATCTTTGTTGTTTAGCTTGGATAGTTTACGGTTCCATTCTATTTGTTTGAGAGTGGATACTTTTTTCTTGATACGGGATGTTAGTATATTTCGTAACAGCTTGTGGAATGGCGAGTTCCTTTTTTGGTATATTCGCCTATGTTTGTTTCTTTCCTTAATGAGATTTTTAAGTTCTTGCTCTGGTTGTATGGCATTTTGCTGGATCGTTTGGGAGACTGTGGCTTTGTTGTAAGAGCTGCTTATTTTATTTGTGAGTTTGTTTATTGCAGGATCTATGTCCTTGTTGGTTCGCAGATTTCTGGTGATTTCATAGCTTTGGCATGATTCCCTGAACTTGTTCCAGTTTGTTTTCCGGATTTTTATGCCTCTTTTCACGGTGGAGTGAGTATCGAGCTGCAGTATTACTGGTAGATGATTAGATGCTAGGTCGTTGTGTGCCTCACAGTTCAGCTGATATGCGCTATTTGTGATGAATATGTAGTTGTGTTGTGTCATGTGTTTATATAGAGTGACTCCGTTTGTGTTGTTCTTGGTGTTGTTCCAGTTCTTGTGTCTAGCATTTAGGTCTCCCCCAATGAGAAATTCGTGTGAATTGAGGTGTGTAGTGATTTGGTCCAGCTCTGCCGGGCTTAGCTTGTTTCTGGGAGGATTGTAGCATGCTCCGAGTAGTAGTTTCCTGTCAACTTTGATCATGACGAGTACAATTTCAAGGGATGTGTTTGGTCTCTGGATTTGGTCAAAGGGGATTGATTTGTGGATGAGTAATGCGACTCCACCGCCAGCTTGATCCCTGTCTTCGCGTATTGTGTTGTATCCTTTTACACAGAATTGGTCGCGTCCACTTAGCCAAGTTTCTGTGAGCATTGCTACGTGTATTTGCTTCTGTTCTAAGAATAATTGACGTTTCTGTACTTTGTTTCTGATGCTGGTGGCATTCCAAAGTAGTATGTTGAAGGATTGTTTAGCCATCGAGTTCGTTTGCAGTGTTTACCAGTATTTGGAGTCTTTCGAAATTGGTTCTGCAGTTTTGGAACTGGTCAATAAGTTTTTCAACGGTTTGCAGCATTTTTGAGAGATTGCATAGTTGATTGAGCTCTCTGGTTTTGTTTAGTAGGCGTTCGAAGGTGTGGATTTCATGGTTCGTTTGTGCTGTGGCATGCGCATATGATTTTTGGTGTTTGTGGTTGGTGAAGGTGGTTGTTTGTGTGTTAGTTACTCGCTGGGTGGGGTTGGAGGTTGCGGGTTTGTGTGCCCTTTTCTGGGAGTATCTTATGTAGGCCGGACATTGGGCATAGTTTGCAGTATGGCTGCCGCCGCAGTTGGCACATGTTGGTGGAGTTTCTGGCTCTTTGCTGCAGTCTCTTGAGTCATGGCTGTTCCCACACTTTACACATTTTGGGTTTTTGTTGCAGTTGGCTGCAGAATGACCGTGGGCCTGACACCTGTAGCATTGAGTCATTCTGTTTCCTGGTTTGAAAGGTTCCCAGTATATTCTGACGTGAAATAGGAATCCTTGATGTCTTATTTCTTGTAGTTTGGTTTCAAGGGGGAAGGTGATCTTGTATACTGGATTCTGGGGTTTTGAGTCACGCTGGATTTCCGCGCATTTGATTGGTGATAAGTCAAGGGTTCTAAGTTCAGTTATTATGTCTTCTGTGTCCACTCGGGGAAGTCCTTTTAGGACGGTGGATATTGGTCTTTCTTGGGGGATAGAGTATGTGTGGTATTGGATTCCATTTTCTTTAGAGAAATCCCTGAAAGCTTTGAAGTCCTTTATTAGGGAGAATTGGATTTTGACTTAGTCGCCAAGATATTTCACATGATACCTGTCGTTGAAAATTTCTGTTAGGGTTTTTGTAAATTGGATTAGGTTGATGTTTTTGCTATGCACGTAGAGCGGTGGGGTTTTTTTGTGCTTGTTTTCGTTGTCGTTTGTTGATGTTTGTGGTTGTTGTGGTTGCTTATAGGACTGTTTGTTGTTGCTTGAGGTGGGTATATCTTGGTGGTTTTGGTTTTGTCTTTGAGAGTCAATAAATTTTAGGAGTTGCTCGAATCTGTTTTGTGTGGTGTAAGGTGAAACACAATTTAAGATAGGACAAAACATCTTTATTCATCGATGTCCAGAACTCAACTGACTAGAGCACATCGGCACCCGAAGGGCCGTTGGACTCCGTTAAAACAAAAGAGGCGCACGACGATCGTCGTGATCGCGCGAGGTGGCGGCCGATTTGAATCGACCCTTACAACTCGGCCAAATCTGACCTAACGACCGTCCTCGGTCATTTTACCATTCACATAAACATTAGACATGGAAATACAACATTTTACAATATGGCACAATAGGACACATACTTCCTACACATGCTCCATACAAAATGAGACTATTACTATCTTACCGCAAAGCTTACTAATAACAACGCAATACAACTTAAAATACAGACGCTGATTAAATACAGATTAAATACATTAATGTTAAGTCTCATCGGTGTCTGACCACAATTTCATTTGATCTGGTCCGACAATCGTCGAAAAAGGGGTACGTGTTTTCTGAAAACCTTCAACATCGCTTACAACATACCGGTCAAGATCGAGTACCTTAACTATTTCGTACGGCCCCTTAAACTTAGGTATCAGTTTTTATTTACACCCGGTGTGACATCATGGTTACGAATCATTACATAATCTCCAAGCGTATATTGAGTACTGACCTTATGACGCCGGTTATATACTTTTTCGTTTTTCTCTTGACTATTCTTAATCGCCATACAAGCCTCATTCCTAATGAACGTTAAATCCCTAGGATCTGTGGTATTTTCCTCAAGCGCATTTCGCACACTATCTGTTATTTTGCCTAATTGATTAATTCCGAACAATAGCTTATTCGGGGTTGTTCCGGTGGATTTGCAAAAAGTATTATTTAAAGCGTATTCTACCTCGTGGAGGACATAGGACCACTGTTTCGGTATTTCGCACAACTTCCCCAACATGGGTGTCAAAACTCTATTGTATCTTTCTACTTGCCCGTTGGCTCGAGGAGTCCCAACGGCTACCACTACATGGCCTACGTCCTCGTTGGCCAAGAAATCTTTAAATGAATGAGAGGTGAAGCTGGACCCTCGGCCGCTTATAATACGACGGAGTTTACTATATGTGTGGAATTAATCTTTCAAATACTTAATGACCTCTTCGGTCTTCGTCGACTTACACGGCAAAAGGCGTATAAATTTCGTAAAGGCGTCAATAACGGAAAGCACAAACTTATACCCTTTACCACGTTTCTCGAGTGGGCCATAATGATCAATATGTAGAGTACCAAAGGGTTCGTTTTCTTTCGGGATACTATGCAAGTATCCCTCGCTCCTACCTTCAAGCGGCGCAAATTTGACACACTTCAAACAGTTCCGAATATGGTCTTTGACTTTTTGCCGTATATTCGGGAACCAATATACCCGAGAAATGTGCTCAACCACCTTTTCAACACCTAAGTGACCCAAATCATCATGGGAGGCTCGAATCACATTATCCTCCATGCATTGCGGTACATAAAATAATAATTTCTGATTCTTTACTTTACGGTAGACCAACCCATCTCTAAGCTCGGAGTATTTTACTTCGGTCGTCTCTAGTGTTGTGCCCTGCGTGGTGACGGCGCAGAGCGGGTAGCGGGATCGGAGGAAGTCAGGCTCGTAGCGTTTAAAGGATTGGAATCCACCGGGATTGAACCCAAAAACTTGGCGTTTTTTGAATAAAGTATAACCAGAGAACTGACAAGAGGTAGAAAGTAACTCGCTGGTTCGCACGGGTCTATTCTGATTGAAGTCTGGATAGCGAATCCCCGATCGGGACATCGGTCGATCGTTTTGTTCGAGACGGGCGTTGCCGTGACACGAGGCGCTGATCCAGCGAAGTGACTCAGTGCCTCGTTGCTAAACGTGATTTAGTCGCCATGGGCTCGGTACTGATATAATGGTTGGGCACTACCTTTGGACATTGCATCATTCTCTCGAAGGAAGAATTTGCAAGTTTGCGCATTCCGAGAGCCGGCTTTGGGCTCGGGCGCAACAATCCCTCCCCCCTTAAGGGAGAAAAGGGCGAAGGCCTTTTCGAGGATGATGCAGTGTTTACAATGTTCTTACAGGGGCCTTACGGCTAAAATGCGTTGTGGAGGTACATTATGCGCACCTGTCTACGTGGTAGTATACTATGATGTTTCGATAATATAAGATAATACGGTAATATATAGTATGGTACGATATAATATATGTGAAGTACTATAATGCGATTTTTGTGTTTTCGCTGGCGTCTAGTGAGTACAAAAATCGGTGTTACAAGGTTTTGATGAAAGGTTCAAGTATCTGCATTTGCGTGCCTTGGTTTTCGTTTCGCTGACTCGACTTTGTGCTTGGCGCCTCTTGTGCTATAGCGCGTGGATCGGCGTTTCAGCGGCGGGTGATATATTTATGTGTGGCGAGTGCGATTAGTGAAAGTATAATAAGTAAAGAGAGTGAAGCGGATGTGAAAAATTCATAATAATGCCATGTTGGGGTGTGAAGAAGTTTTTGTGTAATGTCGGTCTGTTTGAATGTTTCCTGTAAGTCGCTTAGTTTTTTTCTGACTCTATCTAATTCCTCCGGGTGTTTTATAATTCGTTTGAGTTTGAAGTTTGTACCATTTGTGACGGGGCTAGTTTGCCTCGCCACAAGTTCTCCTCGCTCCAGCAAGGGAGACCGGGCGAACGCCCGCCGTGTCTCTCTCTCTCTCTCACACTCGTACGCGCGGGCTAACCTGACATCGTCGCTCCAAGGCAGGCACAGGCAAAAATAACAGGCATTTCATGCGAATTGGAATGCCGAGAGGCACCTAGGTAGGCGCGACGGACTGAGCCACCTAGTGGGACGGCTATCCGTTTAGGCGAGGAGGAGAGTCCGGCTCACAGGGATGCGCAACCTGCCAGGCCGGATAAGCTGGGGCCCGTCCAGCCAACGCTGGAGACGCCCCTGAGGACGGACAACCAATCGAGGGACGGCGAGGTGACGACGTTGGATGCCCGTCACTCTTGATGTTCGACCTGCTCAGCTCGGCGGATCGCCCAAGGCGGTCGATACATGAGGTCGAAGTCGGTCCTAACGCGCGGGATCGATTTCGACACCGTCTAACGGATGGAGCCACGGGAGGATTCGGGGGTAGCGGCGCTGAGGGTGTGAGGCCGCTTAGCGAATTAGGGGCTCTCTCTCGTCACTCAGATTGCGACTGTGGTAGCGACCGCTAGCGTTTGAGCGTTTCCCATTATCTTGGAAGTTAAAGTGAGTGACGAGGAGAGAGAGAGAGAGCAGAGTGGACTATTAGCCAGACGACTGGGATTTCTTTGGAAGCCAGCTAGCCTGGATTAGAGAGGATTGATCGGGAATAATACCGGCCGGATTCAGATTGCGGTAAGCCTCACACCCTCTTCCCCTATCCTTTGGGATCTTTCCGTAAAAGTTCCGAGCCCAGTAGTCGGGTTCCTCGTATTTGTTGTATTTGCTATTAGAGTCTAATAAGCCTGTTTGTGCCCTGCCTTCCTTGGTGCGAATTCGCACTTCGCATCTGAGTCGCGTGGTAGCATTGTAGACTGCGTTCGCCGAACAAAGTGGCCGCCATCTTGCCACTTGTTGCCGGGATTCGCGATCGATAGCCCGTTCGAACGGGCGTGCGTTCCCCTCGAGATTTGCGGCGTACATCGTCCGCTGAAGTTCGGCTTCATTAATTGTTGCAGTCCGGTAATCGACCGACCATCTGTCGATCGCTCGCAACGCGTTTCCCTACCGCGTGGTTAAATTGTACAGGGGCCCTTGTGGCCTAGGATCGAGAGCGCGTTAGCTCGATTTGCCGTAGGTTATTTAGTTGTAGTACCGTCGGTCCGCCCGACATAAATAAACAGGGCGCTGTTATTTAACACAACTTTTGGGTAACATTCTTCAGCTATTCGTTCGCCCAGTGTGTCGTCACCGGTCTCCCTTGTTCCCCGCCCCCCTCCCATTACATCTGGCCAGCCGGGCCAACATTCGCGTTTCCCACCGAGCTTTCTCTCTGGCTTGAGTTTTCCATCTCCTCTGGGTAGCACATTCTTATAAATTTTGGTCTCGGTCACGGGGCCTGGCGCCCTTTAAGCGCCCAGAGGACTCGGGATTCAGAGAGGAGGCTCGGTCGAAGTATTCCCCGCTTTCCTGACAAGCCAACGAGAACGGCGAAATCGGGAAAGCGGTGGCACATTGTATGAATTTAGTACGTTTGCTTGTACGGGATCGGAAGGTAAATGTTCTATCGTTAAGTTATATGCTGGTAAGT
>OZ030382.1:1343839-1521379 GCA_964023945.1 Ectemnius cavifrons
AGGGGAACGCACGCCCGTTCGAACGGGCTATCGATCGCGAATCCCGGCAACAAGTGGCAAGATGGCGGCCACTTTGTTCGGCGAACGCAGTCTACAATGCTACCGCGCGACTCAGATGCGAAGTGCGAATTCGCACCAAGGAAGCCAGGGCACAAACAGGCTTATTAGACTCTAATAGCAAATACAACAAATACGAGGAACCCGACTACTGGGCTCGGAACTTTACGGAAAGATCCCAAAGGATAGGGGAAGAGGGTGTGAGGCTTACCCTGATCTTAATTCGGCCGGTGGTTTTTAGCCGATTATTCCTCCTTAATCCAGTCGGGCTGGTCACAATAAGTTCCAGACGTCTGGTCGTTCGAAGTTCGGTATCTTTCGGCAGTCTCTCTCTTCTCTCTCGTCACTCACTCTCTAATCAACAAAAAGCGCTCGGAAGGCTTGTAGTCGCTAGGACGGTCGCAATCTGAGTGACGAGAGAGAGCCCCTAATTCGCTAAGCGGCCTCACACCCTCAGCGCCGCTACCCCCGAATCCTCCCGTGGCTCCATCCGTTAGACGGTGTCGAAATCGATCCCGCGCGTTAGGACCGACTTCGACCTCATGTATCGACCGCCTTGGGCGATCCGCCGAGCTGAGCAGGTCAAACATCAAGAGTGACGGGCATCCAACGTCGTCGCCTCGTCGTCCCTCGGTTGGTTGTCCGTCCTCAGGGGCGTCTCCAGCGTCGGCTGGACGGGCCCCAGCTTATCCGGCCTGGCAGGGTGCGCAATCCTGTGAGCCGGACTCTCCTCCTCGCCTAAACGGATAGCCATTCCACTAGGTGGCTCAGTCCGTCGCGCCTACCTAGGTGCCTCTCGGCGTTCCAATTCGCATTAGTGCCTGTTATTTTCGCCTGTGCCTGCCTTGGAGCGACGATGTCGGGTTAGCCCGCGCGTACGAGTGTGAGAGAGAGAGAGACACGGCGGGCGTTCGCCCGGCCTCCCTTGCTGGAGCGAGGAGAACTTGTGGCGAGGCAAACTAGCCCCGTCACAATACATTTTGCTCTTATAGATAGTATACCAGAATCTTCGATAGTGACGAAGTTCGTTTCCGTTTGTTTTTCGCATGTTACGCCTAATTCTACGGGATTTGGTGCGACATAGATCCAGGCGCCGGGTTGTAGTAGTTCGATTAGGATAGTGTGGTTTAGTGTCATAATGCGTGTGGTACAGCTTGGTGATTGTTTTCGAGTAAGTTTGCTATCCCCCCAAAACCATTAAAATGAAAAAAAACGCCAAGTAGTCAGCCCCCCCCCCTCCGCCATCCCGGCTCCGCAACCCACCAACCTTGTCAAAATTATTTAAAAAATTACCAAAAATAGAAATGGATATCATTGGTAAACGAAAGCCAAGTTATAATTCAGATATAACTAATAACATACAAGAAAGCCAAGTTTTCATTCAAAGATATCTCGAGTTAACTCGCATTAGCAATTAACAATAAATTCACAATAAATTAGCGATTAACAATAATAAAAAAAACTTGGCGTGTGCGCGCTTCATTCAAGGCACTTGCTCTGGTAATATTGCTGGAAAACTTTGAAAGAAATATGTTCGAGACGAATTAAGAACCTGCTTTTCTGTGTAGTATATAGTACATGTGATTGAACTGTAAATGTAAGATTTCTTAGGATTTTATATTGTAGTAAAGTGAATGTTAGATTTAAATTAGTTTCTCATTGGTTTCTTACCTCGCAATGAAGTGCGCACACGCCAAGTTTTTTTTATTATTGTTAATTGCTAATGTGAGTTAACTCGAGATATCTCTGAATGAAAACTTGGCTTTCTTGTATGTTATTAGTTATATCTGAATTATAACTTGGCTTTCGTTTACCAATGATATCCATTTCTATTTTTGGTAATTTTTTAAATAATTTTGACAAGGTTGGTGGGTTGCGGAGCCGGGATGGCGGAGGGGGGGGGGGGCTGACTACTTGGCGTTTTTTTTCATTTTAATGGTTTTGGGGGGATTTTAATTCTTTTTGTTAGTTAATTGGTAAAATAAAAATATAATTTGTTATTACCCATTTGACAAGTTTAATACTTCAACAATGTGACAAATAGAAGGAAGATACAACTTATCTGTATAATGTAACATACGAAGTGTTGGTCTTAATTAGATGCAATTCAAGGGCATGCTATCTATCTATTTGTAGTGTCAAGTTTGACAAGGGCATACCCAAGAACCACGTCAGTAACAGATTTCAAACTTACTGAACAGATACATAATTCAAATACTACAAAAGTGAAAGATTTAATTAATACTTCAACAATGTGACAAGGACACAGCTTGGCTGTATAATGTAACATACAAAGCATTGGACTTAATTATATGGAATTCAAAGGCATGCTATCTACTGGCAATTCATATTCGTCCAACAAATTTGGAGTCCTTCGCTTAAGTTTGTGAAGTGTGAAACTTGTTAAATGTGGAGCTAAGAACCACTTAAGCGACAGGTTTACAATTTGATGAGTAGATACTGATACTGACACAACTTAGGAACATGCCGCCATTACCAATCAGTATTTGCCGAATACATTTCAGATCTTTGGCTTAAGTAATTCTCAAGCTACACATTTGACATGTTTAATATTTCAACAATATGACGAATAAGAGGAGGATGCAGCTTATCTGTATGATGTGTTACGTTCAGGAGCGAAGGATGTAACAAATATTACATATGAAGCGTTGGACTTCATTATATGGAGTTCAAAGGCATGCAATCTACTGGCAATTCATATTCGTCTAACAAATTTGGAGTCCTTCGCTTAAATTATACATCCTCTCCTCACTCAACACATGTGAAAAGTGTGGAACTTGTCAAATGTGTAGGCTAAGAACGACTTAAGCGACATGCTTCAAACTTGATGAGCACTACTAATTTTCCACGACTAGTATGCCCCTAAATTAATATTACGATTAGGCTCAACACTTAATAAGTTCTATTAATTCTCTTATTCAACACATTTGTAATGTCAAATTTGATAAGGGCGTACCCAAGAACCAGTTCAATTATAGATTTCAAACTTGCTGAACAGATACATAATTCAAAACTACAGAAGTCAAAGATCTAAAGTTTACTGAGCAAATACTGATTACTAGTAAGGTTCGTAGTTCAGAAATCATTTACATGAAAGACCTGAAGTATCCTTTGGTGAACAAATTGTTGCTTTTTCATTTAAGTGGGTCCTGGTTATGCACTTGGCAACTTTGGTAGTCTATAATTGTATTGAATAAGAGGATATTGCTTAACAGTGTTAGATTGAGTAGGGTCATAAAGCTGTACCAATAAGAGAATAAAACTGTTAAATTTGTCAGATATCCTCGCGTAAGATATTCCTGTCATAAAATAGCCTACATAATCAAGCACTCGAACGTCAAGGAAATAAGACATCTACCCATCTCGTGTTAGTTAGTCTCTTTCTGCATGTCTAGCATCTCTCTCTTACATCAGCTCACATCTGCCTTCTCTCTCTAGCATAACATCATCTCGCAGCTAGAAATATAGAAATATATGAACATTCTACCACCTAGCGTGGAAAATATGTGACCTACATTTTTGGTCTGAATCTTCTTCTGAATCGTTTTCGCACGAGAAAATAAGAGGAGGAAATTCATATCTCTTGAACGCATGGACCAATTTCCTTGCTCTTTGGCTTATTGTATTCAGAAAAATAAATTAGGCTGTGTTTGATTCATAAGTTATGCCTGCAAGCTGTAACTTTTTCGGAAATCGAGGTGAAAGTCTTATATCGATTGAAAACCGCTACGCGTCGGGATAAGTAACCTCGGCTTCTCGCGCTGTATAGCTATAGCTAACTACTTGGCGCGAGACTCTACCGCGTCTCCTGATATAATTGTACTTTGCATGGGCTATCTGATGTTACAGTGAATATCGGGTGGTGAGAAGCGCATAGGTATGTACTATGTATTATCTTACATTTGTCGAGGTCGTCCTTGTTGAGAGTCACGTATTGCGACGTCGACTGGTCTACGGTTACGTACTGTTCGATGGATTCAAGGTAAGCGTAGACTGAGCCGTTTTTGCGGGTTGGTACCGGGTGCGCTTTGTTTAATTTGAAAACTCGTCCGTTCGTTAAGGGGACGTCGATGCTTACAATTACTGATTTCACGTCGGAGTATGCCGTGATACGCATTATTTTATATAATAAATGTATGTTCTTAAGATTAATACTTAGGGGGAAAGTTAATCCGGTTGTTAGTTCCGTTGTCACAGTGTTCAAGTGTTTTATTATTTCCGCGGGCGGTAGTACTCGTGGATTGAGGATGCCTTTTCTAATATCGACGACGAAGTTTAGTACGCCCTGTGCGTTTCGTAGTAGGGTCTCTGTTGTAGCTTCTAGGAGTATAGAGTTTTCGTCAATTATTTCTCAAAGTTTGAAGTTTAAGTTGTTCTGCTGAAGTGCATATTGTAGCTGGCGAGTTCGGCGTTGTGTATGGTTTCGTTTAGTAATTTTGCGTTGGTACTGGTGACGTGGAGTTGTCCTTTTATAATGCTTTTGAGTGTTCCTGTTTGCTCTTGCAGGAGTGCAATTTGTTCGTTAATTTCGTTTCTGTCTTCTGTATCCATTATTCCGAATAGTGATTTTCCTATACATTCTAGTCCATCGATTAGGCCGCGATTTGGTCGTGTGTCTGAGCCGATGGTCTGTTCTATATAGGCAAGTAAATCTGTTACGCGGTCTAATTTTTTCTGGATTCCTGTAGTGAACGTTTGGCAGAAGTGTGCCGATGTGTCTGTGGGGGATTTTTGCATGTCGCGATTGTTTCGTAGAGAATGTTTCGGATGGTTGATTCGCGTTGAAAGATTGATGATAGATTAAGGTGCAATACCAGTTTCCAGGTGTCTTGATAGGTTTGCAGGGTTCCTATTCTTTCGAAATAGATTCCTGGTTGGTGCGTGAATTTTCGGACGCTGAAGTATTTATCGGGTATTGTTCCCTGTGTCGCGATGACTCTAATAGCGAGGAGGGTGGTTCTGTAATGAGAACGAAAACGACTGTTTTTGTCTTCTTGTGTTTTTGGTTATTTGTTTGAGGGGCAGGGGTGCCTATGTGCATGTGTATGATTGTTCTTCTCGGAAGAAGAAGGGTCCCGCGGAAGGACCGAGGGGCTTCCGAGGAACGAGTGTTATCTTACCGGGAGGTCTTACGTGGGAATGGTGTGGAGGTGCAGAGTTGACGAATTATAAGATGTGGATGCTGAGCGATGTTAGCCAATCTACAACATGTCGACGGCGAAGGCTCGTGGGGATATCGTGAGTACCTTGTCATTATTATTGTACGAGGTTGGGTGCTATTTTGCATGTTATTTTTTCGCGTGTGATTTAATTGCTGTGTTGTGTTGTTTTGTTTAGGGACGCGTGTACCACGCAATGGTGGAGGACGTTCAGTGGGAGAGACGCCGGCGGCGGGTCGACCAGCAGGACCTGGACGACCCATGCGGCGGCCCGGAGGCAGACCATTGGGGCCTAGCGGCCCTGTTTGGTAAATTAGTGTAGTAATATAACTATAGTTTTTTTTGAATTGGGGATGTATGTCAATTTACTAATGTATTCGTTTTATTCTTTGTTGCAGAAAGGCACGAACGGACCCGCTGGGCCCGTATCAAGGCCTTGTGCCAAAATAAAAACTAGATATTTACTTTTATATGGTGTTGGGCGTTGTTTTTGACCGGCGATACTGGTCCTTGCGGTTCCCCCTTCCTAATCCAGTTTCCTTCCCTTTAGTTTTAGTTTAGTTTTTAAGGATATTATAAGTTTGTATGTACGAGAAAGAGGTAAGTATATTGTATTATTTTGTTTCTTTTTACATGTATAGTTTTTATTTTTATTATTATTATTATTATTATTATTATTATTTTTTGTTATTCCTTCGCGTTTAGTTAGTCAATGGCGTTGGGTTCGGTGACCCTTTTTAATAGTGTAGGTTTCATTATCGTGTTTGGCTATTATTCTGTATGGTCCGATCCATTTAGAAGTTAGTTTTTTTGATCGTCCTCGTCGGACAGTATCGTCTTTGAGTAGGACTTTATCGTCGGGTTTGTAGGTCGGTGTTTTAGTTTGTTTGTCGTAGGCGGTTTTAGATTTTTCTTTCTTTTGTCGTAGGGTTTCTCACGCTACTTCGTGGGTCGATCGGATTCGATCGCGCAGTACTTCGGCGTATTTGTCGTACGTGTAGGTCAAACGCGGAGGTTGTTGTAGAGATGTCGGTAAAGTCGCGGTTTGTCCGAAGGTAAGCTCGTATGGGGTGTATCTGGTATCTGGAGCCATTCGTCCCAGTCAGTTTGATCTTCATTAATGTAGTGTTTGAGGTAGTCGCCTAGTGTTCGATGACTTCTTTCTAGGGCGCCGTTAGATTCCGGATGGTATGCTGGTTTAAATTTTGTTTATTTTGAGCAGTTTACATACGTCGCTTAGAAAGTTTGCTCCTTGGTCGGTTAACGCATCTTGGAACGTTAGGATGTATTTGTTGCCCTGGTTAGTTATAGTTAAAGGTCCTACAATGTCTAGAGCGCATTTTTCGAATGACTTACTGGGAGTGTCCGTTATTACCATCGGTGCTTTACTTGGAGCCCATGTTTTGTTTTTATGGCAGTTTTCGCATTTGGAAATGTGTTCCTCGACATCTTTTCTCATGGTCGGCCGATTATGGTATAGTCTAATTCGGTCGAGAGTTCTTTTAATGCCTAGATGTCCGCCTAGGGGTGTGTCGTGGTGTTCGTATAGAATCCTTTTTATTTCGTCGGCCGTGTACTCGCGGTCCGTGGGGCTGTCCGTAGCATTGAGTTGAGGCAGATGACCGTCACCGGTCAGGCTGCCGTCAGCTCGCGCGCGGGCGTTCAGGGCTCTGGTTACCGTGTTTATTCTGCTGAGCGCATCGGCGTTATTATTTTGGATGCCTTTCTTATAATGGATCTCATAGTTGTATTCTGCTAGTTTTTACCGACTTCGAAAAGGAGGAGGTACTCAATTCGACCGCTATATATATATATATTTTTTTTTAATGTTTGTCCGGCGAGAACTCTGAGATGGATGGACCGATCGGGATGAAACCTTGCCTATCTTATAGAAGCTGCTCACAGTATGGTCCCATTATAAATTTTTTCGAAATTGTTTAACGCTAACCATTGTTATTGCATAAAAACCGACTTTTTCGCTGATTTCACGTTTCTACTACAAATTTCGTTTGTCCGGCGATATTTCCGAGATGGATGGACCGATCTTGTTACATATTCATCCTCATCGGACTACTTTTCTTAGCCTTATTTCACACGTAGATTCAATAATTTTAACTCGCTAGTCTCCGACATAGTTTTCCCATGCGTATTTTTCGAGCCTTAAAACCGTGACTTCGACTCTTTCGTTCCGTCTTATCTCAAGCCCTTAAAAACACAATTCCTAGTTACGGATCATCACAGCGTGCCCTTAACGAACTCTGCAGCTGTGCACTTAGTGCATCTCATAAACTCTTAGAACTCCAGCGTAGTCTCAGACTTCCGGCGTCTCTATCCCTACCTATGCCACTTTTCACTGGATTTTTCGGGTATATAAACCCTTAATTTCTGGAGCAAAGGGGGAATCAGTTCCGAACTCTCATCGACGGCGTAGCTCTGTTAAACGGACCAGCGAAGAACACCGTAGTAGATCGAGCACTAGTCTCCTTCGAAGCAGTTACAATTACCGTACGTACATCGTGTCTCATCGCGATCGTTAGGCAAGTCACAGTTCTTTCGTTAGTTTCCCCCCGTTCAAATCGTAACGTAAAACGAACTCATATAATTTTGTAACAACATCTCAAAACCACAGAAACTCTCATTGTATATTTTGTGTTTGTATTATTTGTCCATTCAGAATATATTACATTATTCTAGTTTTCAGTAAGAAACCATTTGTGTCATCATTACTGAATTCCTGTTTGGTCAACCTTGTTTCAAATAAGCATAACAAGGAAAAGAATAACAAAAGATCCCACGAGGATGCATCTTTACCGCTCGAGGTGTATCCGGCGAGCCATAGTAAGGTTTAACGATCTTAGAGCATATTTTAGGACTCGCGAAGCCTGGCTCGTAACAATCTTGATGAAACCTTGCCTATCTTATAGAGGATGCTCACGGCTTAGTCCCAATGTGAATTTTCCCTAAATTGTTTAACGCTAACAATTGTTATTGCATAAAAACCGAACTTTCGATTGTCCGGCGATAGCTTTGGGATCGCTTGTGCGATAAGGGTGAAACTTTGAGCAACTTATAAGGGAAGTTCTCGCGGTACACCCTCTTGCATAAATTTCGGAATGTACAAGCTTTTCTTTCTTCAACAAATTCGGCTACATTTCTTCGTCTATAACTGTTACACCAGTGCAACGATGAAATTCAAGATGAAATCGACCGCGAACCATCAATTTATTGATTTCCTATACTAAAAAGCATTAAATAAAAAAAAAAAAATTTTAAAATGTGACCGACTTCGAAAACTGGCAGAATTCCAGAGAGCGGAAAACTAAAAGAGCTAAAAAGTAAAAAACAAGCAACACAAAAAATGCCCTGAAAAGTAAAAAATAACTTCTGGTTGTCATGGATACAGAAATTTGCATTAAGCCTAAATATTCTCCAACTTTTCGGAGGCGGCGCAAATGTAAGTAAAATATTACAAACGTCACGAAATCCTCACACTCAAATCTGAAAATACTCGTGGTCTCTATGTACATATATATCTACAAATTGAAGGGGCGAAGTATACCCTATCGAATATGCTAATATTGTTAACATTAACTGGTCTGGTATTCGATAATTCCGAACAATTCCGACATCTCATAAGTGTAGGTTAATCTAGCAAATACGCATATACATATCCCCCCCAAAACATTGAAATGAAAAAAAAACGCCAAGTGCCCCCGCCACCCAACAACCCAAACCACCGACTCACCAACCCACCAATCTTACAAAAGTCATTTAAAAATTATCAAAAATAGAAATGGATATCATTGGTAAACGAAAGCCAAGTTATAATTCAGATATAATTAATAACATACAAGAAACCCAAGTTTTCATTCAAAGATACCTCGATTTAACTCGCATCAGCAATTAACAATAAATTCACAATAAATCAGCGATTAACAAAAATAATAAAAAAAACTTGGCGTGTGCGCGCTTCATTCGAGACACTTGCACTGGTAATATTGCTAGAAAACTTTGAAAGAAATAGATACACGACGAATTGAGAACCTTCTTTTCGATGTAGTATATAGTATATATGATTGAAATGTAAATGTCATATTTCTTAGGATTTTATATTATAGTAAAGTCAATGTTACATTTAAATTAATTTCTCATTGCTTTCTTGCCTCGCAATGAAGCGCGCACACGCCAAGTTTTTTTTATTATTTTTGTTAATCGCTAATTTATTGTGAATTTATTGTTAATTGCTGATGCGAGTTAAATCGAGGTATCTTTGAATGAAAACTTGGGTTTCTTGTATGTTATTAATTATATCTGAATTATAACTTGGCTTTCGTTTACCAATGATATCCATTTCTATTTTTGATAATTTTTAAATGACTTTTGTAAGGTTGGTGGGTTGGTGAGTTGGTTGTTTGGCTTGTTGGGTGGCGACGGTGGGGTGGGGGGGGGGGGGGGGGGGGGGGACTACTTGGCGTTTTTTTTCATTTTAATGTTTTTGGGGGGATCTCAGTTCTTTTTGTTAGTTAATCGGTAAAATAAAAATATAATTTGTTCCTCCTTATCAACGATTTAGTACGAAAGTTAACGCCAGGCCACAATCCATATGTATTGTTAAAATAATTAACAGCTAAATAATGAAATTCTATCCCTTCCTTTTTCTCATCTAGTATGTAATTGGAACCTTTTTTTAATCTGCTCACCAAATTTCAGGTTTATCGCTGAAGTGTTATTCTTCCTTATTCAAAACATTTGTGATGAAGTGTGGAACTTGTCAAATGTGAAACTAAGAACCATTTCAGCGATAAACCTGAAATTTGGTGAGCAAATACAGATACAACTTAGAAACAGGCCGCCATTACCAATTAGTATTTGTTCAGTACATTTCAGGTCATTGGATTAAGTACTTCTCAAGCTACACATTTGACATGCATGCAGCTTATCTGTACAATGTGTTACGTTCAGGAGGTAAGGACATAACAAATGTAACATATGAAGCGTTGAACTTCATTATATGAAATTCAAAGCCATGCTATCTAGTGGCAATTCATGTTCGTCCAACAAATTTGGAGTCCTTCGGTTACATTATACATCCTCTCCTCATTCAACACACGTGAAAAGTGTGGAACTTGCCAAATGTGTAGGCTAAGAACGACTTAAGCGACAGACTTGAAACTTGATGAGCAGTACTAATTTTCCACGACTAGTATGCCCCTAAATTAATATTACGATTAGGCTCAACACTTAATAAGTTCTATTAATTCTCTTATTCAACACATTTGTAATGTCAAATTTGACAAGGGCGTACCCAAGAACCAGTTCAATTATAGATTTCAAACTTGCTGAACAGATACATAATTCAAAACTACAGAAGTCAAAGATCTAAAGTTTACTGAGCAAATACTGATTACTAGTAAGGTTCGTACTTCAGAAATCATTTACATGAAAGACCTGAAGTATCACTTGGTGAACAAATTGTTGCTTTTTCATTTAAGTGGGTCCTGGTTATGCACTTGGCAACTTTGGTAATCTATAATTGTATTGAATAAGAGGATATTGCTTAACAGTGTTAGATTGAGTAGGGTCATAAAGCTGTACCAATAAGAGAATAAAACTGTTAAATTTGTCAGATATCCTCGCGTAAGATATTCCTGTCATAAAATAGCCTACATAACCAAGCACTCGAACGTCAAGGAAATAAGACATCTATCCATCTCGTGTTAGTTAGTCTCTTTCTACATGTCTAGCATCTCTCTCTAACATCAGCTCACATCTGCCTTCTCTCTCTACCATAACATCATCTCGCAGCTACAAAGCTAGAAATATATGAACATTCTGCCACCTAGTGTGGAAAATATGTGACCTACATTTTTGGTCTGAATCTTCTTCTGAATCGTTTTCGCACGAGAAAATAAGAGGAGGAAATTCATATCTCTTGAACGCATGGACCAATTTCCTTGCTCTTTAGCTTATTGGATTCAGAAAAATAAATTAGGCTGTGCTTGATTCATAAGTTATGCCTGCAAGCTGTAACTTTTTCGGAAATCGAGGTGAAAGTCTTATATCGATCGAAAACCGCTACGCGTCGGGATAAGTAGCCTCGGCTTCTCGCGCTGTATAGCTATAGCTAACTACTTGGCGCGAGACTCTACCGAGTCTCCTGATCTCTCTACTTGTCCATTAACACGTGGCAATCCTGTAGTGATAGTTGAACGCTTTATGTTTTCGACCCTTTATGTTTCACAATAATCGATAAATTCTTTCGAAGTAAAAGCAGTACCTCTGTCTGTAATAATGTGCAATGGATTTCCGAACGTGGTTTTTTGCATTTCTAGTTTAGCAATAACTTCAGCACTGGTTGTCGAATCTGTTGGGTATAGCCAAACAAACTTAGAGAAACTGTCGATAACTGCTAATATGTGCGCATACCGTTTACTAGTTGATTCTAATGGACCCAAATGGTCCATATGGTAGGTTTGTAATGGAGCCTCCCCTTTAAACAATGGATGTAAATATCCTTCTTACTTGCCGGCTTTCTTATTTACCAGAATGCACGAAACACAGTTCGAGATGCATTTTTCAATCTTTTGCTGAAGTTTTGGGATATAATAATTTTGTCTTATGGCCTCCTCGGTTCGTCTAACGGCGAAATGGCCATTCTCATGAGCCTGTTTTATTATCTCCCCCTGCATACTCTCCGGTACAACCAATAACTCGCGTCCTTCCGTAAACTTGTACAAAATGTCATTTTTGACCAGATAATTTTCGTGCGGCCTTTCCCTCAACAAATCTTTAATTACCTTTAATTACATAATGGGATGCTGACTCAAAGCATCAACATGCTTCATTTTTACACCCGCTCTATGCTCAATCTCGTAGTCATACTCTTGCAATAATAGAGCCCACCTTGCTATTTTTGTCGCAATATCTTTTTTGCTCATGGTTTTCTGAAATGCCTGACAGTCTGTTATTATTTTAAATTTAATGCCTAGCAGATAAACGCGTAATCTTTTCAACGCCTCTATCACAGCCAAAACTTCTAGTTCATAACTCGTATACTTTTTTTCCGCCTCGTTCGTCTTCTTACTACAGTAATAGACCGGATGCAATTCGTTATCGTCCTGTGATTTTTGTAATAGTATGGCACCGTAGCCTTCGGCACTTGTGTCTGTGTGCAATTCGGTTTTATACTTAGGATTATAAATACTCAAGATTGGTGTTTGGGATAAGCATCCTTTCAAGGTTCCAAAAGCAGCTCTTTCTTTTCCGTTGAAATTATACATAGCATCCTTTTTTAGCATGTCGCTCAACGGTTTGGCTAGAATCGCAAAATTGGGAATAAATTTGCGAAAATATCCGGCAAGCCCTAGGAAGCTTTGTATCTCTTTAATTGTTTTAGGTTCTGGGAATTTAACAACTGCCTGCGTCTTCATCACGGAAGGATAGATTCTGCCGTTTTCTATTACATGGCCCAGGAATTCTACTTTCGGTTTCAGAAAAACGCATTTCTTTAAATTCAGCTCTAGTCCGAATTCTTTCGCCGTTACTAACGCTAACTTTAGCCGTGAAATTGCTTCATTCACATCTTTCCCAGGAATTATAAAATCATCCAGATATGGTATCAAAATTCCGTTATTTATCAGATCTTTAAATACGTGGTTAACGTAGCGTTGAAAAACTGCGGGCGAGTTACACAAGCCAAAAGGAACTCTCTTGAATTGAAATTGGCCTCTATGTGTAACAAAAGACGTGTACTTTCTACTCTGTGGTTCAACGTTTACGTGAAAGAAGCCATTTTTCATATCCAATGTACTGAAAATTTTCGCGTCCTGCAGTTTATCGAGTGGATCCTCTATCACCGGCAGCGGGTATCTATCCTTCACTACCATTCGGTTAATTTTCCTATAGTCTACACACACCCTTGGTGAACCATCTTTCTTTTTTACAACGACTACTTGACTACTGAAATCCGATGCGCACGGCTCGACAATATCTTCTTTAATCCATTCGTCTATTTGCTTATCTACAATATCACGCTCAGGCGCAGGTAAACGTCGTGGCCTCTCGAAAATCGACGTTTCATCTTTTAATACGATTCTCATTTCCACATCCGTGCTTCTAGTCTTTTCCGGTTTATAATTGATGATTAAATCCTTTACCCTTTTACGATGCTCTGCACTTACGCTTTCGTCTATGTCCAAGTCGTAGTCGTTCGTTATCTCTATCTCAGCGAAACAAATACTTTGGGCAAGTTTTCGAAATGTGATGCCGTTTGGGTGAAAACTTATTTCAGCTTGATTCAAGACGTCTCTACCCACTATGGCATCAAAACTCAGTGTATCATTTGGTACGACATAAACATTATATGCGAAATTGAGATCATCTATTCGAACAACAGATGGGAAATAACCCAATGTGGTAATTATCTGCTTACCGAGGCCGAACAAATTAGTAGCAACTCTATGTAAATTCGGAATATTTAGTTTATCGAAAGTGCTTTTACTAATTAGGGTAAGTTGGCTTCCTGTATCAATTAATTCATTTAAGGTAACGTCATTGATTTTAATTTGTTTCATCATGTTGTTTGAAGGCAAGATCGAAATGTTATTAATCGAAGTTGAACTACCCGCGTTATTTCTGTTTTCTCTGGTACAGTTTGATGCGATGTGTCCAAATGATTGACAATTAAAACATTTTCTGCCTAACGCTTTATCCTTACAGTAATTTGCCTGATGACCCTTCTGTCCGCAGCTGAAACAACGCACGTCCTCTTTACGCGTTTTGTCATTGAAGTGCCTAGCAGAGTTCGAACTTGTCGTTGGACACTCTCTCTTCGTTTCTTCTGTCCTCTTCTGCGACCAGTTTTTTTCACGTCGTTTTTTCCGCAGCTCCTCGTATGTTTCCAAACGCTTCTTTAGCTCCGCCAGTGTCGTAGCACCGAACAAAATGAATTTATTAGGTGAATCATCGATAACACCATCCACGATGTATTGGATGAGCGCCTCCTCTTCGACACTCCCACGCGAAGCCAGCTCCTTCATTTTTAAATAATATTCTTGCACTGTTTCCTGTGCTTCCGTTGGGACAGCATTTTATGTACTTGCGCACTATTTGTTTTCGAAGCAAATTCTTCTTTCAGGGATTTTTGCAACATGGGCCACGTATTGACAGCGCGTTCACTCTGGATGTATAGCTTTGCGAGTCCTGATAGAGCTCTTTTTGCAAAGACGACCTTTTGCAGGTCCGTCCAGCCAAACATTTCGGCTGTTTCCTCAAAATCCTCTATCCACTTTTCCACTGGATGCGCACTACTACCGTCGAAGTTACGTACCGTATCTTCTATGTCTCTGTAGCCGAAGGTGAACATTTGACCTTTTTGCTGTGGCTCTACCCTTGTGCAGCCGCTATCGGAGTCACGGTCAACTTCGCTGTCTATTTTCCCTCCTTTTTTAATATACCCTTCGTCACCTTTGTCTTCGTCGTCTTCGTCGTTTGTTTCCTCATCATCTCGCCTTGCTAACGAATCGAGATTCATTAAGGCGTTGCACATGCGGTTTATTACCTCTTCTTTAGTTCCGCCAAAGTCAATGCCAAGCACGTTACAGCCCGAAATAAGATCGCCTGTCGTTAAACGTCTGGCGTATTCCAGTTGGTCCGTGAATTCTTCTGAGTCAGCGGAAAGTGAAAACCCTTGAAAACTGCGCAGCTTCTTTCTATTATTCCTGTCGCCATCTCCGTGAAAAATAAATTTGTGCAAAGCCCTCACTGCAGCAACAGAGGAACTTCTAATCTTCTTTTCCACGGCTTCGATTTGTCCCAAGCATCCCATAACTTTTTTTTTTCACTGACTCTTTATTTTAACACTTTGACTGCTTTGTCGAGTCTTCCTTCGCTTCCTACCACACACTTCCGATTCAAATCTATATCCCGGACGAGCCCCCAAAATTTGTAGGAGGGCAGGGAAGACTCAAACTCAGGGTTAAGGTTAACGAAATAGAATACTTTTATTGACACTCCACGCAAAAGTACGTCTAAGCACGAGCGGCACAGCTATCCGCAGCGTCTAGTCGGTTCGTCTCTACACCTCGCAATGTCGCAAGACTGACTCTAACACCACTACTTTTTGCACGTGCCTTGCGTGACCGCTAGGGACCACATTCGACACATGCACACGCATCATTTTTCGGCGCGGCTTTCGAAACAAATCCTACAACCCGATACCGAGTTAAGGAATCAGGCAAGGATGCAGTGCTTTGAGACAACCGACCAAATGCTGAAAGCATTCTCAAAGCTTACGCTGGACGGACCAAAACCTGATCGTGAGAGGAAGGAGACTAGGAGACCTTTTTCAGCCAGACCAGCGGAAAGTTATACGCAACGCCGTGTGGAGAGCAAATGTTACAACTGTAACATGGTTGGCCACCAGCAAAAGGATTGCCGCCAGCCGAGACGCGACTGGGGGTCGTGTTACAAGTGTGGCAGCCGTTCACACCGTATCATCGACTGTCCCCAAACACAACCGTCGGCGACGGACCCGCCGTCAGTAGCGGCGCAGCAGGGCCAGTCGACACCGGCAACAACGAACCTGATTCAACCTACTTCGCCAGAAGCAGCGTTCACGATACCTCTTAAGTTTTCTTTGTCGCGAGCCGACGGCAGCGTTTGCGATTACTCACTATCTGCGATAATAGACTCAGGCTCCCCGGTTAGTCTAATTAAGTCAACGTTTGTACCGGCCGAATTTCGTTCCGCTTTTCATTCGACTGAATCCCTAAAGGGTATAAATGGATCACCGTTAAAGATCGAAGGTGTTTTTAAACAATTAATACAAGTTAATGGTGTGGATATTTCCGTCAGGCTTTTGGTAGTGCCCGACACTACAAAGTGTTACGCCGCTTTGCTAGGCCGCGACTTTATTTTAGATCCTTCGATTAAGCTTACTTTAGGTCAGAAATTCGGGGTACAACAAGTCAAACCGGAATTAACCGATAATTTCGAAATCGAAATATTACATATCAACCATGTGGATGAACCGACGACGGTTGCCGATTGCTTAAAAGTGAATCCTGAGTTACCTCATCTTGTTCCGACTCTTCGAGAACTTTATTCCCAAACGTTCACCCCTCAGGGTAACAAAAGTGAAAGTCATAAACCTTTTGAGATGACTATACAATTGAAGACTACACAACCTATTAGTTTTAGACCCAGGAGACTCTCTTTACCGACTTCGAAAAGGAGGAGGTACTCAATTCGACTGCTATATTTTTTTTTATTTTTTTTTAATGTTTGTCCGGCGAGAACTCTGAGATGGGTGGACCGATCGGGATGAAACCTTGCCTATCTTATTGTTTGTGATGCTGACAATTTAGCTTAAAGTAGGCAAGCACACGAGACTTCTCGGTGGAAGATTAGGTAGGATAAGTTGCTTTTAGATTAGTAGTACACGTGTTTAGTTTTAAGTTTATTACCACTATTGTTAAGATCGTTGTTCACTCGTCACTTAAAATATATAAACAGAGTTCAAGAAATCAGAGTGAGACTGATTGTTTCTCCCAGCGTGGGCGAGAGATGCCGATCGCAGCGAGGCGAAAATGTTCGATTTTAGAGTTTTAGTGGGCACGCACCAGATCCGACCGAATTCGCTTCCGAGAACAGAGAGAGCTTTTCGGAAGTTGCGGGGGGTATTTATAACCTAATCCGGCTCTCGAACCTTCCAGTACTGACCTCACTTCCGTGAGGAAATATCCCGAAAGTACTGGAAGAATCGGAGCGGTTATGACTCTCCGGGTGATTGACCGCAGGTATGACGCAATCAGTCAGCTGACTGCTCGAGTGACCGCTGGAACCCCTACGTCGCTCACCTGCACTAATCAGTCAGCTGATCTATACGGCGCATTATTCGGATGATCCGTAACACTTATAGAGGATGCTCACAGTTTGGTCCCATTATAAATTTTTTCGAAATTGTTTAACGTTAACCATTGTTATTGCATAAAAACCGAATTTCGCGCTGATTTCACGTTTCTACTACAAATTTCGTTTGTCCGGCGATATTTCCGAGATGGATGGACCGATCTTGATGAAACCTTGTCTATCTTATAGAGGATGCTCACGGCTTGGTCCCAATGTAAATTTTGTCGAAACTGTTTAACATTAACCATTGTTATTGCTTAAAAACCGAATTTTTAGTGGATTATAAGTGTCTACTAAAATTTTGTTTGTCGGGCGATATCGCTGCGATGAATGGACTGATCGGGATGAAACCTTTTCTATCTTATAGAGGATGCTCGCACTTTGGCTCCAATATAAATGTTTCCGAAATTCTTTAACATTAACAACTGTTATTGCATAAACACCGAACTTTCGATTGTTCGGCGATAGCTTTGGGACCGGTTGTTCGATAGGGATGAAACTTTGAGAACTTATAAGGGAAGTTCTCGCGGTACACGCTCTTACATAAATTTCGGAATGTACAAGCTTTTCTTTCTTCAACAAATGCGGCTACATGTCTTCGTCTATAACTGTTGCACCAGTGCAACGATGAAATTCAAAATGAAATCGACCGCGAACCATCAATTTATTGATTTCCTATACTAAAAAGCATTAAATAAAAATATATATTTTTAAAAAAAATGTGACCGACTTCGAAAACTGACAGAGCTCCAGAGAGCTGAAAACTAAAAGAGCTGAAAAGTAAAAAATAACTTCTTGTTGTCATGGATACAGAAATTTGCATATTGCCTAAATATTCTGCAACTTTTCGGAGGCGGCGCAAATATAAGTAAAATATTACAAAAGTTACAAAATCCTCACACTCAAATCTGGGAATACTCGTGGTCTCTATGTACAGGGTGAGTCACTTGCCTTTGAATCGCCAATGATGAATATAGGCCGTTGAAAATGGTATAATTTACGGTGTTGAGCAATTTTAATATAAAGGAGTATTTACCGAGTCTTTTCCACGCACTGATATTTATTTATAATATCAAATTATACCAATAATGGAAATAATTGGAACTCGAGTGTGAAGGGGATGATTAAAAGGCAAGTGACTCACCCTGTACATATATATTTACAAATTGAAAGGGCGAAGTATACCCTATCGAATATACTAATATTGTTAACATTAACTGGTCTGGTATTTGACAATTCCGAACAATTCCGACATCTCATAGATGTACGTTAATCTAGCAAGTACGCATATACATGTAACATACTGCAGGCAATAGAACTATCGTTACTCTCCTGTGTACCATTTTGTCTTCGTCAATCATTAAAGTCATCCTGTGGTTGGACAGGTAGATATATAGGGATAGAGATAGATCGAAAGAGAGAGAGATTGAGAGGCGGGAGGAAGAGTACGAAAGCAAGAGTGAGGAAGCACGAAAGATAGATTTTCTAAGAAAAAAAATGCGGATAAGCGCGGGTATTTGCGCCGCCTCCGAAAAGTTGCAGAATATTTAGGCAATATGCAAATTTCTGTATCCATGACAACAAGAAGTTATTTTTTACTTTTCAGGGCATTTTTTGTGTTTCTTGTTTTTTACTTTTCAGCTCTTTTAGTTTTCAGCTCTCTGGAGCTCTGTCAGTTTTTGAAGTCGGTCACATTTTTTTAAAAAATATATATTTTTTTTGCCGATAAAGAAAAGCTACGCCAGCTATTAGATAAATTGCTGAGAGAAAACGTGATACGACCAAGTAATTCGCCTTTTGCCAGTCCCATTGTACTGGTACAGAAGAAAACCGGCGATATACGATTATGCGTGGATTACCGCGAACTCAATAAAATACCAGTCAAAGATAATTTTCGAACCCCATTAATTGACGACCAATTACATCAGTTACACGAGAAGAAATATTTTTCGAAATTCGATTTACGGAATGGGTTTCACCATGTAAAGAGGCTGAAGAATCAATTCAATATACTTCTTTTGTAACACCATTAGGGCAGTTTGAGTATCTAAGGATGCCCTTCTTCTTAAGGAAAGATAATCGCTGACAACAAAATATTGTTGTATTTGGACGACGTTTTAATCGCGACGACTACAATTGAGGAGCATATAGAGATTTTACGTGAAGTTTTTAGTTTGGCTGCAGAATTCGAATTGCAATTTCGATGGGATAAATGTTCATTCTTCTATACCCGTATTAATTATCTCACTGACGAGCAAGGTATTCGTCCTAGTGTAGAAAACGAACATCAGGCATTTGAGGCCGAACCGGTATTAGCCATTTACGATCCAAGACTGCCGACAGAACTTCATTGTGACGCAAGCGCTAGTGGATATGGCGCTATTTTGCTGCAAAAACAAGCGAAGGGACATCTTTGTCCCGTATTTTATTTTAGTAAGCGTACAACTGTTGCCGAATCAAAGTATCATAGTTTTGAATTGGAATGCTTATCCGTCATACATGCCATTAAACGATTCCATATTTATCTGTCCGGTGTACATTTTAAGATAGTGACCGACTGCGATAGTTTTCGATTAACGTTAAGTAAACAGAGCGTTAACGCGCGAATTTACCGGTGGCAATATTCCTCCAAAGTTACGATTATGAAATAGAACACCGCACGAACGACAAGATGAGCCACGTAGATGGGCTGAGTAGATACCATAGTGTGCTGATTTTAGAAGCAAATACTTTTGACCTGGTTCTGTCATTGAAACAGAACCAAGACGCGACGATCCAAAAAATTAGAAAAGAGCTGGTGTTGCGCCCGAGCCCAAAGACGGCTCTCGGAATGCGCAAACTTGCAAACTCTTCCTTCGAGAGAATGATGCAATGTCCAAAGGTAGTGCCCAACCATTATATCAGTACCGAGCGCATGGCGACTAAATCACGTTTAGCAACGAGGCACTGAGTCACTTCGCTGGATCAGCGCCTCGTGCCACGGCAACGCCCGTTCGAACAAAACGATCGACCGATGTCCCGATCGGGGACTCGCTATCCAGACTTCAATCAGAATAGACCCGTGCGAACCAGCGAGTTACTTTGTACCTCTTGTCAGTTCTCTGGTTATATTTTATTCAATAAACGCCAAGTTTTTGGGTTTAATCCCGGTGGATTCCAATCCTTTAAACGCTACGAGCCTGACTTCCTCCGATCCTGCTACCCGCTCTGCGCCGTCACCACGCAGGGCACAACATTAAATGGTGGCAGCGGTGAGATATACACCGTCGAAGTCAAATCATGAGCCTGCCGAAAAGTGTAACGTGGTGTGATTGCCAGTGTTACCCCAATTGGACCTAGAAGTCAATCTCTGCTGAGGTAGAGACCGGCAGGACCACCCAAACCGGAGACGCGAACGAGCTCTTAGGAGACACTCGCACTCCACCAGACCGCCGCTCTCTTGTCCGAGACGGCTAGACGGCTAGACGGCCTAGCTAATGGGAAAAGTATAACCAAACCTGACCGGACGTCGCCGACGTGCCATTGCTGATACCTTTGGCTGGGCGGAGACGACCACCGAGGCACCGAGAAGGGACGCACCATCCACCTACGGACCGAAGACACCTGGTCCCCTGTACGAGCGATAAGGAGCTCCAGAACCCGACACGCCGACAACACCTTGTACAACAGAGGCGATAAGGAGATATCGCCACTTCGCCGACTCCAGTTACGTCAACCGACACCCCACGACTACCAGCGGACATCAACCAGCAGCATGCGCCTGCCAGTCATCCTGCGAGTAAACAGAAAACTCGAATCGCCGTAGCCACACCCGGAAGAAATATATTGTAAACCAGAATTTTCACACGGCCCTTGCATGCCTACGGAAGACGCACTTACCCTCACATACCTTCTTCCCAACCGAAGGCCATTCTGTAGATCACTAGAGTCTTTCTTTGATAAGAAGCTCATATTTAGTCCAGTAGATCCTACAAAAGTAAAGGCGCGTCCTTCCCTAGACAACTCCGACCATCAACGACGCCGCGTGCGAGCACCCAAGCTAGACACTAGCACCGACACGTATCGCGCCGCCAGTTCGAGCGCCCAGACGACACCCGAGAGTATCGTCGTACCGTCGCAGCGCCGGTACCCTGTTAAAAGACACGACTTCAGTCTTGTAGGAGACGAACCCGCTATGTCATACTCAGGTCCTAGCGACTCCAATAACCAGTCGATCCGAGGAGTCGTAACCGCGCTCGGGCTAATCGGAACTTTCGATGGAGAGAGAGACTCCGACTTGCTCGCGTTTCTTAGCGATGTCCATTGCGCCCTGGAATGCGCACCCGAAAACGAGCAACCGCGACTCCTGCGACTCATCTTAAAAAATAAGATAAAAGGCAGAGCCTTGCGAGAACTGCAACACAAAACAATAGGTAGCTTCGCGGAATTAACCCGCCTACTCAAAACGCGATTCGCCGTAAAACGATCCTCCGACACCGTACAGACCGATTTTAGTAGTTGTAGACAGAGAGAAGGAGATAGCGTCCAGCATTTTGGATCTAGGATGGAAAGGCTACTAGCCGAAATGAAAGAACTGTCCATCGAAGACACCCTCGACGCGTCACACAGTGCAACTATCGAGGACCTTCTAGAAAAACAAGCCTTACGCTACTTCACCCGAGGATTGAAAGATCACCTCAGACTAATAATCAGAACCCGTACTTTCGATAACCTACAATCGGCAATAGCAGCCGCCATCGAGGAAGAACGGATTCTAGGACTAGGGCCCCCTCGCCCTAACAACCCTTCGCGTTACCGCGAGAATACCCGCGGATATACCCGCAATAGACAAACGCGCGATGCTCCAAAGTGCGGAAGATGCCACAAGATAGGCCACATCGCCAATAATTGCTACACTCGCTTAAGCACGCCCCGTCCCTTTCCTGACCAAACCTCACACCGCCCTCATAATCCTCGAGCTTACCCCCCTAACCGGGCGGTCCAACACGTAACCATAACATGCAGATACTGCAAAAAGCCCGGGCACACCCTCGAGGAATGCCGCGCACGCCAGCGAGCAAACGAAAGAAATCGGACGGAGCGACCCCCGCGCGCACACAATGACTCACGAGAATATTACCGACAGCCTGAAACACGAGACGCGTCGCGTGTCGCGCCTCGCCGTCCCGGCTCGGAAGGAAGGCCGGACGATGACACGAGAATCAGTTCATACCAGGTTAAGACGATAGCAGCTGAGCCCAAGTTACTACGTAACCTAGTAGAAATCGAAGCACCGGAATTGCTTGACGGAAAGGCCCTCATGCTCATAGACACCGGAGCCGAAATTACTTTGCTGAAAGTCGGACGAGTCCTCGGCGATGTTCCCACCGTGAAAGAAGTCGTAACCTTGCACGGCGTCGGATCAAGCGTCACCAAGACCTTGTGCAGCGCATACCTCACCATCCGAATAGGAAACAAACAAATCAGACACCTCTGCCGACTAGTACATGACGACCTACTCGGAGAACCACACGGACTCCTAGGCCTCGATTTTATCTCACAATACGGCACCGAGATCCGACCCGGTCAATTTCCCAACATCCTCGGGACACATCTTCCGATCATTAGCGGGGATCACTTAACTTTACAAGCGCGAACAGAAACAGTAATCCTAGCACATACCGTTACCCGGGGCGAAGGAATCGTAGAACGAGACATGATCAAACCCGGTATGTTCATAGGCAATGTTCTCACCACAGGAACCGATAACAAATGCCTTATCAGTGTAATGAACACAAATCTCGAAGACTCTAAAATTAGAACACCAGTTGTAGAGCTAAACCCTGTCGGCCCGTGCGAGAACACTGACCTCCCTCGCGACACCGTAGTCAGCAGAATCGCTTACTCCGTACAAGCCGCCAGTGGCACGGACAGAATGCAAACGCTGCGCAAAGAAATAGCGTTCGACAACCTACACGCCGAGGAAAACAGGCGTCTAACCGACCTATGCGAACGATATAACGACCTATTCTACCTGGAAGGCAATCAATTAGGATACACTAACAGGACTGAACACGCCGTACCTCTGATAGATAATACCATCCCTATTAACACTAGACCGTACAGACTTCCACAAACTCAAAGAACCGAAGTAGAAAGGCAAGTTAGAGAAATGGCAAAGGAAGGAATAGTCAGCCCCAGTTCCAGCCCGTGGAACTCGCCCTTACTCGTCGTCCCCAAAAAACCCGACGCCACATGCCGACCCAGATTTAGAGTCGTCGTCGATTTTCGAAAACTAAACAGCGTCACCGCCGGAGATTCATATCCCCTACCAAATATTACGGACATCTTGGACCAACTAGGAGGAGCCAAATATTTTTCCACACTAGATTTAGCGTCAGGTTTCCACCAAATTCCCATGAAGACTGAGGACCGTGGAAAAACCGCATTCTCAACTCCATATGGACACTACGAGTATAATAGAATGCCCTTTGGACTGAAAAATGCTCCCGCAACCTTTCAAAGACTTATGAATTCAGTGCTAGCAGGACTACAAGGAATCAAATGCTTCGTTTACCTAGACGACATAGTAGTCAATGGATGTTCACTGCAAGAACACCAAGAACGTGTCGAATCTGTTTTCAAACGACTTCGCGAAAACGGATTAAAACTACAGCCCTCTAAATGTCACTTCCTACGTAAAGAGACCATATACCTAGGACGCGTTATTAGCAAAGACGGAATAAAACCAGACCCCTCGAAACTAGAAGCCGTAAAGAACGTTCCTACACCTCAAAAATCTAAAGAGATACAGTCCTTTCTAGGATTAGCCGGATATTACAGGAGATTTATCGACAACTTTTCGGGAATAGCTAAACCCCTCACACAACTCCTAAAGAAGAACCGACCCTTTACGTGGACATCACTTGAGCAAGAAGCGTTCGAACTCCTAAAAAATAAATTAACGTCGCCACCTCTCTTACAGTACCCAGACTTTACCCAACCCTTCGTACTCACAACCGATGCCTCCGGAAAGGCAATCGGCGCGATACTGTCCCAAGACAAAATAGACCAGGACCTGCCGATAGCATACGCGAGCCGAGTCCTTAACAAAGGGGAACAAAACTATAGCACAACAGAAAGGGAACTCCTAGCTATCGTATGGGGAACCCAACATTTCCGACCCTATCTTTACAGGACCAAATTCATCGTCGTCACCGACCATAAGCCCCTCACGTGGCTCTTTAATGTAAAGGACCCGGGATCACGACTAACGAGATGGCGAATAAAATATATTTTAAAAAAAATGTGACCGACTTCGAAAACTGACAGAGTTCCAGAGAGCTGAAAACTAAAAGAGCTGAAAAGTAAAAAACAAGCAACACAAAAAATGCCCTGAAAAGTAAAAAATAACTTCTGGTTGTCATGTATACAGAAATTTGCATTAAGCCTAAATATTCTGCAACTTTTCTGAGGCGGCGCAAATATAAGTAAAATATTACTGGCAAATACTGGTGTGTCTTACCCGCGCTTATCCGTATTTTCTTTCTTACCCGTGCTTTCTCACTCTTGCTTTCGTACTCTCTCTCTCTCTCTCTCTCTCTCTCTCTCTCTCTCTCTCTCTCTCTCTCTCTCTCTCTCTCTCTCTCTCTCTCTCTCTCTCTCTCTCTCTCTCTCTCTCTCTCTCTCTCTCTCTCTCTCTCTCTCTCTCTCTCTCTCTCTCTCCCTCTCCCTCTCCCTCTCCCTCTCCCTCTCCCTCTCCCTCTCCCTCTCCCTCTCCCTCTCCCTCTCCCTCTCCCTCTCCCTCTCCCTCTCCCTCTCCCTCTCCCTCTCCCTCTCCCTCTCCCTCTCCCTCTCCCTCTCCCTCTCTCTCTCTCTCTCTCTCTCTCTCTCTCTCTCTCTCCCTCCCTCTCCCTCTCCCTCTCTCTCTCTCTCTCTCTCTCTCTCTCTCTCTCTCTCTCTCTCTCTCCTTATATATCTACCTGTCCAACCACAGAATGACTTTAATGATTGACGAAGACAAAATGGTACACAGGAGACTAACGATAGTTCTATTGCCTGCAGTCTGATATCAGGAGACTCGGTAGAGTCTCGCGCCAAGTAGTTAGGTATAGCTATACAGCGCGAGAAGCCGAGGTTACTTATCCCGACGCGTAGCGGTTTTCAATCGATATAAGACTTTCACCTCGATTTCCGAAAAAGTTACAGCTTGCAGGCATAACTTATGAATCAAGCACAGCCTAATTTATTTTTCTGAATCCAATAAGCTAAAGAGCAAGGAAATTGGTCCATGCGTTCAAGAGATATGAATTTCCTCCTCTTATTTTCTCGTGCGAAAACGATTCAGAAGAAGATTCAGACCAAAAATGTAGGTCACATATTTTCCACACTAGGTGGCAGAATGTTCATATATTTCTAGCTTTGTAGCTGCGAGATGATGTTATGGTAGAGAGAGAAGGCAGATGTGAGCTGATGTTAGAGAGAGATGCTAGACATGTAGAAAGAGACTAACTAACACGAGATGGATAGATGTCTTATTTCCTTGACGTTCGAGTGCTTGGTTATGTAGGCTATTTTATGACAGGAATATCTTACGCGAGGATATCTGACAAATTTAACAGTTTTATTCTCTTATTGGTACAGCTTTATGACCCTACTCAATCTAACACTGTTAAGCAATATCCTCTTATTCAATACAATTATAGATTACCAAAGTTGCCAAGTGCATAACCAGGACCCACTTAAATGAAAAAGCAACAATTTGTTCACCAAGTGATACTTCAGGTCTTTCATGTAAATGATTTCTGAAGTACGAACCTTACTAGTAATCAGTATTTGCTCAGTAAACTTTAGATCTTTGACTTCTGTAGTTTTGAATTATGTATCTGTTCAGCAAGTTTGAAATCTATAATTGAACTGGTTCTTGGGTACGCCCTTGTCAAATTTGACATTACAAATGTGTTGAATAAGAGAATTAATAGAACTTATTAAGTGTTGAGCCTAATCGTAATATTAATTTAGGGGCATACTAGTCGTGGAAAATTAGTAGTGCTCATCAAGTTTGAAGCATGTCGCTTAAGTCGTTCTTAGCCTACACATTTGACAAGTTCCACACTTTTCACATGTGTCGAATGAGGAGAGGGTGTATAATTTAAGCGAAGGACTCCAAATTTGTTAGACGAATATGAATTGCCAGTAGATTGCATGCCTTTGAACTCCATATAATGAAGTCCAACGCTTCATATATTATATTTGTTACATCCTTCGCTCCTGAACGTAACACATCATACAGATAAGCTGCATCCTCCTCTTATTCGTCATATTGTTGAAATATTAAACATGTCAAATGTGTAGCTTGAGAATTACTTAAGCCAAAGATCTGAAATGTATTCAGCAAATACTGATTGGTAATGGCGGCATGTTCCTAAGTTGTGTCAGTATCAGTATCTACTCATCAAATTGTAAACCTGTCGCTTAAGTGGTTCTTAGCTCCACATTTAACAAGTTTCACACTTCACAAACTTAAGCGAAGGACTCCAAATTTGTTGGACGAATATGAATTGCCAGTAGATAGCATGCCTTTGAATTCCATATAATTGAGTCCAATGCTTTGTATGTTACATTATACAGCCAAGATGTGTCCTTGTCACATTGTTGAAGTATTAATTAAATCTTTCACTTTTGTAGTATTTGAATTATGTATCTGTTCAGTAAGTTTGAAATCTGTTACTGACGTGGTTCTTGGGTATGCCCTTGTCAAACTTGACACTACAAAAAAAAAAATGTGACCGACCTCGAAAAACTGACAGAGTTCCAAAAAGCTGAAAACTAAAAAAACTGACAGTGTCCCAAAAAGCTGAAAAACTAAAAAAACTGAAAAAACTGATAACAAACCTTAATAACCAAGCAAGACAAAAAAATGCGCTGAAAAGTAAAAAATAATTTGCTGTTGTCATGCTTCCATAAATTTGCAGTCATAATGTGCAACTTTGGCAACCTTCCCTCATTACATTGCAACCCAATGCAACACCCAACCCTTTGCAAGCCCAAATATATTGCAACTTTTCGGGGTCGGCGCAAATATAAGTAAAATATTACTGGTAATCATCTGTCTTAACCGCGCTTACCCGTATTCTTTCTTTTGCCGCGCCATGTCCTGTCCCACTTGCTCACGCTCATTTACGAACTCACTCTCGCTCTCATACCCCCCACCCCCCAACACTCCCACTCGATCGCGATCTCAATCGCTCTCTATGTGTATCTATCTATCTATCTTTCCACGAGAACACTTCAATGATAGACAAAGACAGAATGATACATACAAGAGTAACGAGCCGTTCCTATTTACAGTCTGTTATAGGTATATGTGTATTGGCAAGAGTCATCTACACGTATGAAATGTTGGAATTGTGTATCCTATACCATACCAGTTAATGTTAACAATAGTAGCATTTTTTAGATAGGGTATATGTTCCCTCTCTCTCTCTCTCTCTCACCCTCTCTATGTGTGTGTGTGTGTGCCTATCTATCTATCCATCGACGGAAAGACTTCAATGATAGACGAAGACAGAGTGATACACACGAGAGTAACGAGCGGTCTCTTACTTGCACTCTGTTATAGGTATATGTGTATTTGCTACAATCATCTACATCTATGAAATGTTGGAATTGTGTATCGTATACCATACCAGTTAATGATAATAATAGTAGCATTTTTTAGATAGGGTATATGTTCTGTCTGTCTGTCTGTCTGTCTGTCTGTCTGTCTGTCTGTCTGTCTGTCTCTGTCTCTCTGTCTCTCTGTCTCTCTCTCTCTCTGTGAGTACACTCAGACACGCTTTGCGTTACTCTACTTTTCGACACAGATTTCTGCTGTTCTCTGCCCTGTGGGGTCTGTTTCAGGTGTCTACCTTTTTCTCGATCGGCCCGCCTTTATTTTGGCCTATAATTCAGCATCGGCTCTCTTCTAGCCGACGAGAAAAAGGCATTTCTTTCTGTTGCCAAATTTGACAGAATTTCTAACCCCCATTAGCGTGGGTGAAATTTCTGTTAATTCGCCTGGATTTTTTGAAAATTTTCGGACTGACGTCGCGCCTTGTGCGCCCCCTGGTTCTACTACCTACACGGCTGCCAACTCAACTCTACATCCGCCAACCTGCGATGGCTCCAACCACTTGTTCGCACTGCTACAAGTGTGCCAAGATGGGGACTGACACCTGCCCAACTTGCAAGGGCATGTTCCACCCAGGCTGTATTAAGATACATTCTGAACGGGGCTGCAAAGGGGCTCCCTTGCTCGCGACCTCTCAGACCGCTTCGTCTACTTCTACACCTACTCTATCTGCTTCGTATGGGCTGTCTCGTCCTGGGCCCTCTTCGCTGCCTACTGCTTTGCCCGGCGCCTGTAAGAATGCCTCTGCTTCATCAGCTGTGGAAGAACGTCCTGCTCTGGCATCTTCTGCGGATGTTGCACACATCGTTGCGGCCATCAACAATCTCACGGCTACTCTATCGAGTTTCATGACTGAGCAACGGGAACGTGCTGACAAGATTGACAGGTGTCTTGAGTCGTTGTCTGCTACCACGGCGCAGCACGCGGACAGGCTGGGCAAGCTTGATAAGCGCGCTGTGGCCCTAGACAAGCGTGCCTCTGCTCTAGAGGCCACTGTTGGCACTAGCACCTCGCAGCTCTCTTCACTCGTGACTGCTGTGGACAGTCTTCGGGCCGATTTGACACAAGTGAGTGCGACACGGGCTGCCCCTAACTCCACTGACGACTCCATTGCGTCTCGCCTGGCGCGCCTTGAGGTTGCCAGTCATTCCGCAGAGCTCGTCATCTCTGGGCTCCCGGAGTCTTCCGGTGAAGATCTCCGGGCCAATGTCCTCCGCGTCGCGCAAGCGCTTGGAGCACCTCTGGGGGATACCGATATCCTCTCCGTCTGGCGCATGCGTGGTACCCCGACCGTCGATCGCCCCCGGACGATCCACGTCAGGCTGGCCTCTCCTTCTATCCGGAACACGTTCCTCGCGGCCAAAAGAGCCAAGCGCGATTTGCCGGTTTCGGCGGTTGACCCGGCCTGCCCGTCCTCTCGGCGTATTTACATTAACGAGTACCTGCCTCGGGACATCTCCGCGTTACTCACGCGCTGCCGGTCCATTGCTCGCGATCGTGGGTACTCACGAGTTTGGCATCGCTCCGGGAGTATTTATGTCAAGAAGACCGACTCCTCTTCTCCTGTACGGATAGACTCCGCGAGTGATCTTGCCTCTAAGCTCGCATGAGGATCTGACTCTCGTACGTCGCCGTCTTCCACCGCCGCCGCTCCCTACTCCCTCAAAGTTGGGCATGCCAATGCCCAATCTCTTTTGGCGCACCTTGACCGTCTCTCTTCCTTCATTATCTCTTCTAACTTCGATATTGTTGCGGTCTCGGAGTCTTGGCTGTCTACTGGCATCTCAGACTGCCAGTGTGCCATACCTGGCTACTTCTTGCTTCGATGCGACAGGGATGGCAGAACGGGTGGAGGCGTATGTCTCTACATTCGCGATTCCTTCACCTCCTCTGTAGTTGCGTCGTCTGCCTCTTCTCTAGCTACTAGTCCTGAATACCTCTTTACAGAGGTGGTTATCCCCTCTGTTGGTTCTCTTCTGGTGGGGGTCGTCTATCGCCCCCCACACGCACCTCTCTCCGCTTTTGGGCCCCTGTTTGCTGACATTGTCTCGGATTACCCTAATAAGGTAATTCTTGGCGACTGGAATGCGGACATGGGCTCCTCTTCTTTCGACTCCGGCTACCTTGGAGACCTTTTTTCTCGCCTTAATTTACATTCTATCCCTTATTCTCCCACTTTTCATACCTCTACATCCTCTACCTGGCTTGACCTTGGGCTGGTTGACGACTCTAATAGGGTTGTCTCTTTCTTTCAATCCAAAGAGCCTCGCTGCTCCAATCATGACTTCATTTCTCTCGAGTACGCATTAACTTCACGCCTTGCTCCTTTTGATGACCTTCGTCGGAGGTATGGCTCAATTAACCGTGACACGCTTCTCAATGATATTGCGCAGCTCAGCTGTATTCGTCTCACTACGAACTCTTGTGAGAGCAGTGTCGATCGGTTGGTTGACAGTCTTAACTCGGGCTTGCTTGGTGTTCTCAATGAGCATGCCCCACTTAGATCCCTGCGTGTCAGACGGCCCCCCGCTCCCTGGATCACTCCCGAGATTCGTCGCGAGATGCGGTCTCGCGATTCGCTCAGGAGATCCTATATTAGATCTGGAAATCCGTTGCTGCGGGCACAGTACAGAGCCTGTCGTAACAGAGTTCAGTCTCTTCTAGCGCGAGCTAGATCTGCCTTTCTCTATGACAGGTTCTCCAACCTTACTAACCCCAACGAAGTTTGGCGCGAGCTAAAATCGTTCGGTGTTCTTCCTCCTTCTCGCTCTCCTGCTCCTATCTCCATGTCTCCGGACACTCTCAATACCTTCTTTCTCTCTGCCTATGCTTCCTCCCCTCCGGCCGTCCCCGCATGTTTGTCTCCGTCTAGCTGTCTCTCTGACGACTCGTCTTTTTATTTCTCTCCCGTCACGGAGGAGAGTCTTGCTCGCGCCCTACGCCTTTCTAATTCGTCTATCTCGCCCTCGGATGAGCTGAGTGCGAGGTTTCTTTCTCTCTCTTTTTCTGCTATCTACCCTACTGTTCTACAAATCTTTAACTCCTCTCTCTCTTTCTCTACTTTCCCCGCCGCTTGGAGGCGGTCCTTTATTACCCCCTTGCCTAAAAAGCCGAACGCCTCTGCACTTGCTGATTTTCGCCCAATCTCCATCCTTCCTGAGCTTTCTAAGATCCTTGAGAGGTTGGTCCTCACTGACCTTCAGAATTTTCTCGATAACTCTGGAAAGTTGGACCCCTCGCAACATGGTTTTGTAAAAAACCGTTCCACCCAGACTGCTCTCCTGACACTCCTGGAGGACGTCCGTCTTGCTGCTGATCGGCGGATGGTCACAATCCTGGTCTGTCTCGATTTTTCCAAGGCCTTTGACACCGTGGACCACTCTCTTCTTCTCACTAAACTCCACTCTTTTAATCTTTCTCTTCCGGTCCTACGGTGGATCTGGTCCTACCTCACGAATAGGGTGCAGGCGGTCAGAATCGCTCGGTCCTCCTCTCACTGGTCCCCGGTCTACTCGGGCGTGCCGCAAGGCTCCGTCCTTGGACCCTTCCTTTTTTCCCTCTATATACATGATCTAAACTCTGCTATTTTCTACTCCAAGGTGGTCAAGTATGCGGACGATGTACAATTGTACATCTCTGCCCCTTACAATGAGTTAGAGGACGCAATTACTAGGATTAACTCCGACCTTGCCAGCGTCTCTGCCTGGTCCTCGATGAACTCTCTCAAACTTAATATCTCTAAGACGCAGTGCCTGATGCTTGGCTCTGCTCGTGCCCTGGGCTTGCAGCGTGTTGCTGGTGCCCCCCTGGTTCAGATGGACGGTACACCCGTCCCGTACGGCTCTCGAGTCGTCTCGCTGGGCTTGCACATATCGCCCACTCTCGACTGGGGGGATCACACGCGACACGTCTGCAGTAAGGTCTATGGCGTGCTTGCGGGGCTGAGACGTCACGGTGCTGCGTTACCGCGGGGCCTTAGGATTAAGCTCGTTTCCTCCCTCATTCTGCCACACCTGGATTACTGCTGCCTGGCTCTCCTGGGCACCAGTGTGCTCCTCGAACTTAAACTCCAGCGTGCGCTAAACGCCTGCGTGCGTTTCATCTTTGATGTGCCTCGTGATGCCCACATTACTCCTTTCTATGTGCGTTTGGGCTGGCTTAAGGCTCGGGAAAGGCGTCTCCTCTTCTTGGGGCTGAGCCTCTACCGTGCCATCCAGCCCGGAACTCCTACCTTTTTTCGGCAGCTCCTCACTCCACGTGTGGGGGGCCCCCACCCCTCCCGTCAACTGGGGACCCTCTTGGTGGTGCCCGCTCACCGTACCTCTTTTTTCGGGGCCTCGTACACCGTACGGGGTCCCCAATTTTGGAATGGCCTCCCGGCCTCCATTCGGGCATCCGCCTCTGAGGGAGCTTTTAAGGGGGCACTTACTGCCTACCTTCTTGCCTCCTACACTTAGGCTAAGTAGACTAGTTTGCGTTCTTACAGTAATATTAAGTTCCCTTTCTATTTCGGCGGCGACTCGCGGGATTTTTTCCCCTTCTTTCTCTGCTTATTGCAGTATTTTCTTTTGTTTCTCATTCCTGTTAATTTTTATTTTTATTTCTTTATACATCTTTATGTTCAGTACTGTTGTACTCTATTCTTGCGCTTATGTTATATGTAATTTTTCTTTGTACATATTCTGTGTCGGGTTCTGAGAGGGCTCTACTGCCCTAGAACCATACTAATAAATCTAAATCTAAATCTAAATCTGTCTCTCTCTCTGTCTCTCCCTCTCCCTCTCTCTCTGTGAGTACCGATAGACTACCTTTGTTTCGCTCTCATCTCGAGAACCGATTTCTGCCGCTTTCTGCCCGTTGGGGCCTGTTTCAGGTGTCTACCTTTTTCTCGATCGGCCCGCCTTCATTTTGGCCCATTAATCATTATCGGCTCTTCTCTAGCCGACGAGAAAAAGGCACTTCCTTCTGTTGCCAAAATTGACAGAATTTCTAACCCCATTTCTTGGGGGCTGGATTTTCTGTTAAAATCCACCAAATTTTGAATCCGCTGACGGATTGCCGGTGCGCCCTCTTCGCGGTCACCGCTCTCACGGCTGCCAACCCTCGTACTAGCCCAACCTTACGATGGCTCCGGCTCCAACCTGTTCCCACTGCTATAAGGGGATCAAGCTGGGCGCTGAAGCATGTTCATTGTGCATGGGGATGTTCCACCCTGGATGCCTGAAAATACACACGGACAGGAACTGTAAGGGGACTCCTTTGGCCTCCATTTCGCTGACGTCGCTGACTTCATCGCCTGGCGCCTCTCAGCTGCCTGTTGCCCTCGCATCTTCTGGTGTGCCTTCACCTGCCTCGCCGATGCTGACAGGCGTTGACTCTGCAGCCATCCTCACGTCCCTGACGTCTGCAATCCAAGGACTGACGGACACCCTCACTGGGTTCATGACTGAACAGCGTGCTCAGGCTGAAAAGGTCAACGCTCGTCTCGACCACCTTGCTCTTACTTCGGCACAGCATTCAGAAAGGCTCACGAAGCTCGAGGCTCTTAATAAGCGGACTGGTGCTCTGGAGGCCAATGCGAACTCCAGTACGGCTCAGCTTGCGACCCTCGCTGCCTCTGTTAAGAAGCTCCAGGAGGACGTCGCGAAGGCTAATCAGTGTCGGCCTAACCTCTCTTCTCCTGCTGTCACTTCTGGTCTTGACTCTGCGGCTGTGCGTATTGCGCGTTTGGAGGTGGCTAATCGTGCAAATCAGCTACTCATCTCTGGGTATCCGGAGACCTCTAGTGAGGACCTGGTGTCTCACGTCTTGCGGCTCGCGCAGACACTCGGTGCCCCTCTAAGTACGTGCGACGTTCTTTCGGTGTCGCGCATGCGCGGAACCCCCACCGTCGACCGGCCTCGCACCATCCTTGTCCGCTTCGCCACATCTGGGGTGCGTAACTCCCTCCTTACTGCCAAACGCACTAAACGTGACTTATTGGCAAATGAAGTAGATCCTGCGTTTCCGTCCTTGCGCATATATTTAAATGAATATTTGCCGCGTGAAGTATCTTCACTTTTCAAGCGCTGTCGTGCGTTGGCCCGAGAGCGCGGTTTCTCCCGTGTGTGGCATAAGGATGGAAGCATCTTCGTCAAGAAGACGCTTACGAGTGCCCCGGTCAGAATTGACACGCTCAGTGACGTCTCGTCTAAACTAGCATGAGGCTACTATCCCCGTGCGCCGCCTCACTCTTCCGCCGCCACCCCCACCATCCTGCGCATCGGGCATATCAACGTCCAATCCCTCCTTGCGCACTTTGATGTGTTTGGGTCTGCCTTCTCTTTCTCTTCTTATGACGTCATCGCGGTATCGGAGACGTGGCTTTCCTCGACCATAGCTGACACTCAGTGCGCGGTACCTGGGTACTCGATCCTCAGGTGCGACAGGGATGGCAGAATGGGTGGAGGCGTCTGTCTGTATATTCGCGATTCCTGCTCTTCCACTGTAGTTGCGTCTTCTTCCTCTTCTTTAGCTTCTGGTCCTGAGTATCTTTTCGCTGAGGTGGCAATCCCCTCTGCGGGTTCTCTTCTTGTGGGAGTCGTCTACCGGCCCCCACATGCTCCTCTCTCTCACTTCGAGCCCTTGTTTGCTGACATTGTCTCGGACTACCCTAACAAGGTAGTGCTTGGCGATTGGAATGCGGACATGGGTTCCTCTTCTTTCGACTCCGGCTACCTTGGAGACCTTTTTTCTCGTCTTAATCTCTATTCTATCCCTTATTCCCCCACTTTTCATACCTCTACTTCCTCTACCTGGCTTGACCTTGGGCTTGTTGACGATTCTAGCAAGGTTGTTTCTTACACTCAAAGCAAAGAGCCTCACTGCTCTAATCATGACTTCCTCTCACTAGAATACGCACTAACTTCACGTATTGCTCCTTTCAATGATCTTCGTCGGAGGTATGGTTCAATCGACCGTGATGCGCTACTCAATGATATCTCACAGCTTAGCTGTGCTCGTCTTACTACGAACGCTTGTGAGAGTAGCGTAGATCTGTTGGTTGACAACCTCAACACTGGCTTGCTCCAAGTTTTGAATGAGCATGCCCCTCTTCGACCCCTGCGTGTCAGACGGCCACCTGCTCCCTGGATCACTCCTGAGATTCGTCTCGAGATGCGTTCTCGTGACGCGCTCAGGAGATCCTATATCAGAACTGGAAATCCGGACTTGCGGGTACAATACAAAGCCTGTCGAAATAGAGTTCAAGCTCTTCTGGCGCGAGCTAGATCTGCTTTTCTCTTCGACAGGTTCTCTAACCTTTCTAACCCGAACGAAGTTTGGCGCGAGCTAAAATCGTTCGGTGTTCTTCCTCCCTCTCGTACTTCCGCTCCCACTCACTTGTCTCCGGACACTCTCAATACCTTCTTCCTTTCGGCTCACGCCTGTTCTCCTCCGGCCGTCCCCGCATGTTTGTCTCCTGTCTAGCTGTCCCTCTGACGATACGTCTTTCTACTTCTCTCCCGTTACAGAGGAGAGTCTTGCTCGCGCTTTGCGCCTTACTAACTCGTCTATCTCGCCCTCCGATGAGCTGAGTGCGAGGTTTCTTTCTCTGTCTTTTCCGGCTATCTATCCTACTATTCTTCAAATCTTCAACTCTTCTCTTACTTTCTCTATCTTTCCTGATGCCTGGCGTCGCTCTTTCATTACCCCTATACCTAAAAAACCGAACGCTTCTGCACCTGCCGACTTTCGCCCTATTTCTATCCTTCCTGAGCTTTCTAAAATCCTGGAGAGGCTGGTCCTCACTGACATTCAGAGTTTTCTCGATAGCTCTGGGAAGTTGGACCCCTCGCAACATGGTTTTGTCAAAAACCGCTCCACACAAACCGCTCTCTTGACACTCCTGGAGGACGTCCGTCTTGCTGCTGATCAGCGGATGGTCACAATCCTGGTGTGTCTTGATTTCTCTAAGGCCTTTGACACCGTAGACCACTCTCTTCTACTCTCCAAACTCTACTCTTTCAATCTCTCTCTCCCGGTCTTACGGTGGATCTGGTCTTACCTTACTAATAGGGTGCAGGCAGTCAGAATCGGACGGTCTACCTCTCAATTTTCCCCCGTCCATTCGGGCGTGCCGCAAGGCTCCGTCCTTGGGCCGTTCCTCTTTTCTCTCTATATCCACGATCTTAATTCTTCTATCTTCTATTCCAAGGTGGTCAAATACGCGGATGATGTGCAATTGTACATCTCCGCGCCTTACAAAGATCTGGAAGACGCAATTACAAGGATCAATTCTGACCTTGCCAGCGTCTCTGCCTGGTCCACCATGAACTCTCTTAAGTTAAATGTTTCTAAGACGCAGTGCTTGATGTTGGGCTCTGCTCGTGCCCTTGGCCTGCAGCATGTTGCCGGTGCCCCTCTGGTTCAGATGGACGGTATACCCATCCCGTACGGCTCTCGGGTCGTCTCGCTGGGTCTGCACATATCGCCCTCTCTTGACTGGGGGGATCACACTCGGCACATCTGCAGTAAGGTCTATGGTGTGCTTGCGGGGCTCCGGCGTCACAGTGCTGCGTTGCCGCGGGGCTTAAAGAAGAAGCTCATTTCCTCCCTCATCCTGCCACACCTCGATTACTGTTGCCTGGCTTTACTGGGCATTAGTGTTACCCTCGATGCTAGGATCCAGCGTGCGCTTAACGCTTGCGTGCGTTACATTTTTAATGTTCCTCGTGATGCGCACATTACCCCATTCTATCTACGTTTGGGCTGGCTTAAGGCTCGGGAAAGGCGTCTCCTCTTCTTGGGGCTGAGCCTGTACCGCGCCATCCAGCCTGGAACCTCTAGCCTTTTTCGGCAGCTCCTCACTCCTCGTGTGGTGGGCCCCCACCCCTCCCGTCAACTGGGGACCCTCTTGGTGGTGCCCGCTCACCGTACCTCTTTCTTCGGGGCCTCGTACACCGTACGGGGTCCCCAATTTTGGAATGGCCTCCCGGCCTCCATTCGGGCATCCGCCTCTGAGGGAGCTTTTAAGGGGGCACTTACTGCCTACCTTCTTGCCTCCTACACTTAGGCTAAGTAGACTAGTTTGCGTTCTTACAGTAATATTAAGTTCCCTTTCTATTTCGGCGGCGACTCGCGGGATTTTTTGTTCCCCTTCTTTCTCTGCTTATTGCAGTATTTTCTTTTGTCTCTCTTTCCTGTTAATTTTTATTTTTATTTCTTTATACATCTTTATGTTCAGTACTGTTGTACTCTATCCTTGCGCTTATGTTATATGTAATTTTTCTTTGTACATATTCTGTGTCGGGTTCTGAGAGGGCTCTACTGCCCTAGAACCATACTAATAAATCTAAAATCTAAATCTCTCTCTCTCTCTCTCCCTCTCTCCCTCTCCCTCTCCCTCTCCCTCTCTCTCGGTGAGTACGGATCGCATGCAATATCGCCCCTACTAAGAAAATCGAATTCACCGCTGCATCCCGCGCTACGAGATTTAATCTTAGTGTGATCCATGCGCAAACGAAATCCCTATACACTGATATATAACTCGAGAGAGGAATCAGAGGGAGAGGTGATAAATTGACTATCGATCAATTATCGATTACCCTAACCTAAGCAGTTTGACAGCAACTCAAAGTTGAAACTTTCTAACGTTGCTCGTGCGAGTCCTGAACTCTGTTTTAGAGTGTGTGCTTCTGCTGGGGCCGCCGTGTAAATCAGATTAGTTATTAACTTTCCTGATTTATATGTCCCAAGTGCCCTGCAAGGAGGGCACAAACTGACACTTGAGTCTCACCTGCCATCGGAGGAAGGAAATTCCTCCACTTCAGATACCAGCGGCATATGCGAACGTCATCGTGAACATGAACGCAGCAGGCTTCGCCAATAACAAATGCTGTCACTGTAAAAAGGTGGTGTATGAGGAGACAATGTGCCCAGTGTGCACTCGACCTTACCATGAAAAATGCAAGGAGACAAGGATCATCTATGAAAACGAGGATGAGACCGGAAATATAATAGGCTGTACTATTTGCCTAAAAGATGCTGCGAAGGGTAAGGCAAGGACACGAATTACGAAAAAGCGTAAAATTGACGACAAAGAGGAATCTGAAGGGCAAGATATAGACTTAGTAGATTGTTTAGGAATACACTTCGGGAAACTAGAAACCTTTATTGAAACACTGATGGAGCACAAATTTCAGGAGTTAAAAAGTGAAATTAGGGCTTTAAAAGAGGAGCTGATTAAGTACAAATTAAATGAGAAATGCAATAATAATAAGAAAACATATGCAGAGGTAACTGAGTCAAATAGAGCATCGGTCATTGTCAAATGCAAAAACAAAAATAAAGGAAATACTATGGACATTGAAAAGGAAATTAGAAATAACATTGACTTGTCTACAGCAAGCATGGGGGTAAAGGAGATAACAACAAATAAAGTAGGCACAGTAGTTATCAAATGCACCAACATAAATGATGGGAGCAACAAACTGAAGTCAGAAATTGAAAAAAAGCTTGGTAATGAAATAGAGGTATACGAGTCTAAAACGAACAAAGCCAGAGTAAAAATAGTTAAAATTGCGCGAGACCAAATTATTAAAAACGACGAAGATATCCTTAACTGCATAAGAGATCAGAATCCCCTTTTAAAAAATGACGCAGATCTTAAAATAATTAAGAAAATTAGCTACAAAAACGACCAAGAGGTGATTCAAAAGGGAACTCTGATACTGGAGTTAAGTGGTGTGAGCCGTAAGCATCTTATTGACGAAGGTAAATTATATCTGAATTTGAAGGGTCATGATGTATATGAATTGACTAATGTAAAAAGATGCTTCAACTGCTGGGGCTACAGCCATACGCATAAAACGTGTAAAAAGGATACTACGTGTAAATATTGCGCGGAAAAGCATGACAGTAAAAATTGCCCTAATATAAAAGTAGTTACAAAATGTATAAATTGCGTAAATAAGAAGACTAAATCTAATCTGACGACTCTCCAAGACGATCACACTGCCACTGATAGGAACTGCCCATGTTACCTGGAAGTAGTAAAAAAGATTAATAATAAACAATAGCAATTAAAACACGCAAAAGACATAGAGAATAGAATATTAGTTTGCATTAATGTACAGAGTTTACTTAATAAATTAGACGAAGTAGAACAGTATCTTTTGCGCAATAGTGACATAGATATACTTGTATGTACCGAATCCAGAATTAGTAGTGACATAAGTGAAGAGGAAATCGGTATAGAAGGATTTGACTGCATTAGATGCGATTCTACAAGTAGATTCACGGGCGGTGTAACGATATACATTCGTAGAAATGTAAAATACAAAGTTACCCAAATTGCCAAGCTTGAGGGAAACTATTGGTGTATCATACTAAATGTGCTTGGATACCAGTATAGTGGACACTTACTGGCAGTATATCATTCCCCAAATTCAGCAGATGTGACGTTTCTAAACTTCCTAGAAGAACAATGCGACAAATTATTATTGAAAGGAGACAACCTGTTAGTAATGGGAGACTTTAACATTGATCTGTTAAAGCGAAGTTACGACGGGGATAAACTGACTAATTTATTATTGAATAGAGGAATGAAGCTACTGGTTAAGGAACCAACTAGAATAACGACAAAAAGTAGCACAATGATTGACTTAATCTTTTCAAACACCAGACTTAACTGTAAAATAGACCATACACCAAGAATTTCAGATCATGCTTGGCTGAAAGTTTTAGTTAAACATGATGAGGGGTCAAAACAAACCAGTAGTAAGACTACAAGAAATTTTGACCACTGGGATAACGATTTATTTATTAATAATTTAAGTGACGAGTATCATAGACAGATATTTAAATATAACCAAAGTAATGTACATTATAAACCAAAGGACGAAGAATGTGACAAACTAAATGCAAAAGCCAATATACTAACAAATTCTATTTCCAAAACGCTTGATGCATTAGCTCCGAAAAAGACTGTAATGACAAAAGTAAATTCAAAGAGGTGGTTTACAGCAAAAATTAAAGACAAGTTAAGAAAGAGAGACTCTATATTTAAATTATATAAAACTACAAAGGCAAATAACTATTGGGAAGAGTATAAAAATCTGAGAAATGAGTCTGTTAAACTTATACAGAAAACCAAGAAATCTTATAACGAATTAAAGATATTAAATGCACACAAAAATCCCAAAGCCATGTCAAAGGCAATAAAAAATATACTAAACAAGAACATAAATAGAAACGTCAACTGGAAGCAAATAGTATTTGAAGATAATGTGGTACCAAGCTCTTCAAATGAATTAGCTAATAAGTTAAATGAATTTTTCTTGGAGAGCATAGGAAGCATAACAAACTCGAGAGTACAGCCTGATAATCAAATTTATATCGAACAATATAACCTTCCAAACTTTATTAGCACAAAAACATGGGAAAAATTTCAATCAGTTAGTAAATATAAATTGTTCCAAACTATTGAAAAGTTAGAGCACGGCAAGGGTTCCCTCGATGGAATCAATAAGGATATATTGCTTCTAGTGTGTGAGTCAGTGGGCGATGAGCTATTGGACTTAATAAATACCTCGTTAACAACCGGACTATTTCCAGAGGAGTGGAAAACTTCCATAGTCACTCCATACAAAAAAGTCCAAAATCCCAGCAAACCAAGTGACTTACGTCCAATTAATCAGCTACCTCTCTACGAGAAAGTACTGGAACTACTCGTGAAAGAGCAATTGGAAAGTTTTCTAGAAGAAAGCAAAATATTAGATGCAGCTCAGTCAGGTTTCAGAAAGGGTTATTCGTGCGAGACTGCGTTACAATTAGCGTTAGATGAATGGGTCACAGCGATGGATGACAAAATGTATATAGGGGTAATATTTATTGATTACCGGAGAGCCTTCGAGACAGTAAATCAGGACTTATTAATAAGAAAGTTATATATATATGGAATGAGGGACAGTGCACTAAGTTGGTTTAACACATACATTAAAAATAGGAAGCAGCAATTGCGTATAGACGAAGAATTATCGGATAAATTACCGGTGAAATGGGGTGTACCTCAGGGATCTGTCCTGGGCCCCCTTCTATTTATTCTCTACATAAATGACCTCAAGAGTTATCTCGAACCGTACTGTAATACAAGGATGTTCGCTGATGATACAGTACTCTATGTGATGGACAGGAATAGTAATAATCTAGAACGAAGACTAAATGAAATTATGACAAAGTTGGACACATGGATGTGTCAAAATAATATGTTTTTAAATGCAGACAAAACTTACCATATGGTAATTAAAAGCAACAGAATGACGATAGATAGGAATTTAAATATTTTCTATAGGCAATCGACGATCACAAACGTCGAGGAAATTAAATATCTGGGCATCTATGTAGATGAAAATCTCAGTTTCAAGAAACACTTGGCGTATCTGGAAAATAAAATAGGTGCAAAAATAGGTCTGCTAAATAGAATAGGAAGAGTAATAGGTCCACTTACCAGATGTCACATCTATAAAGTAATGATAGCTCCCATCATGGAGTATTGTTCGTCAGTCTTATCGTATGCGAACCAGGAAGACTTAAAGAGGCTGCAAATCCTTCAAAATAAGGCAATGCGGATCATCCTGCAATGTGATATATATACTTCGACGCGTGCACTGAGGAATGCACTAAAATTTATGACTGTAGAAATGCGTATTAAGAAAAAGATGTTAATCCTGGTGTACAAAATGGTAAACGGCGAAATTGCCCCAGAGATGGCAAATAGGATTGAATATGTAGGAAATACCACAGGACGACTCACCAGACAGAGTAATAATATATATATTCCCAGCCGCATCTCGACGAAAGCTCGAAGAAGCCTATTCTACGTGGGCTTCAAAGAGTTTAATAAACTTCCACGAGAGGTTATAGACTGTAGTAGCGTAAATACGTTTAAGAAGCGACTGAATGAGCACATGGAGGCGTGCATGAATGGAATGTCTGATGCGAACAGAAGTGAGGTAGTGTTGCGTGAACGGGGCTTTTATCCACTGAAGGTGGGTAAGTGTGCCCGTGGGGTGCTGAGCACCCTGCTCGCACAGGAGGGAAGTTTGAAATAATTTAAACGAAATTGTAGAATGTAAAAGGTTTTGAATAAATATATTGTGAAAACCAACGATCACGCTGCTGTCCAGAAACAATAATAAAGTTCGAGAATAAAACCGAAGTCGAGAGCTCGGAAAATAGACTCGAAGTGACGTTTATTCCACAAGTCGGAATTGACGAACGTCTTACAAGGCTCCCTTCTCCAGGCACGTGGGAAGGAGCCAATCCGGCGCTCGCTAGGGCAAACGCTGGCCCTCACGCATTTCTATTGGTGCCCTACCCGTGGGCCCTACTCCTTCTTTAATATTTCGGCGGCGCGCGCAGTAGAAGGGCTCTCCTTCTACTCTAGGCCCTACTCCTGACCTAGGCTGCGTGCGCTGGGCACTGACGAAAATAGCGGCGAGGGGGGAAATGCCCGAGCCGCGTAAAAACCCTGCTGGGCTCTTGACTGAGCGAGAGAGAAAGAAGAGGCGACGGCCTGGTTCCAGGAAGTGGCTAATTTATGAGGCGCAATTGATTCCTCATGTTCGAAAGTCGCGAAGAGCCTCGGCACTCGAGTTTTTCTAAGCCCATTATACTAGGCTTATCGCGGACCTTCCAAGAAGTCAAGACGTGACTTTTGGCTAAATACCCTTATGTTTATTCCAGGCCTCGCTTCGCTGCTTTCTCCTTAACAATGAATGAGCTCAAACATCTGCGTATCCGATGTTGCATCTATACTTGAAGCAATAACGCGGAAATCCTACTGATTAATACAATTCTCTAATGCATGCCTAACTTGAATTCGAGCAATACTGCCGCCGATTAAAAATGTCGGCATTGTCGACTAACAGCTAGATTCAGAGCGCGAGAGAGGTCGCGGTACGCAACAGTAGCAAGTGTAGAGCATGAAGTATGGCGCTGGTAGGAGGAGCGCGCGCCAAATTCAAACGCTGTACGTAAGAATGAATGTGTAAACGTGTATGTAAAAGAGGAAATGTATGAAAATGTAAAGTGCAATATTGTAAAGTCTAAGCGAGGACGAAAGACTGAAGCTAAATGCTGTAGAACTAGCCGAGAAGGCTAAATAGACGCAATCAATCTCTCTCTCTCTCTCTCTCTCTCTCTCTCTCTCTCTCTCTCTCTCTCTCTCTCAATGTGTGTATATCTGTCTATCCGTGAACAGCGCGGTTAAGACAGATGATTACCAGTAATATTTTACTTATATTTGCGCCGACTCCGAAAAGTTGCAATATATTTGGGCTTGCAAAGGGTTGGGTGTTGCATTGGGTTGCAATGTAATGAGGGAAGGTTGCCAAAGTTGCACATTATGACTGCAAATTTATGGAAGCATGACAACAGCAAATTATTTTTTACTTTTCAGCGCATTTTTTTGTCTTGCTTGGTTATTAAGGTTTGTTATCAGTTTTTTCAGTTTTTTTAGTTTTTCAGCTTTTTGGGACACTGTCACTTTTTTTAGTTTTCAGCTTTTTGGAACTCTGTCAGTTTTTCGAGGTCGGTCACATTTTTTTTAAAATGTTTTTTTTTATTTCATACGTTTTAGTGTTCTAAAATGTGTTATTAATGGCACTTTTGCAAGACATTTCTGTACACAATTCTTCTATATGTGCAATTGTATGTGTTATTGCTAAGTAATATAATGTCGGGTGTGACATGTGCAGCGATATAAAAAAGCAGGATGTTCATATCTTGGGTAATTTATGTAAAGATCAAGATATTTGATGAAAAATTGGATACCCTGTATACGACTGTGTACACACAGGAAACATGGCAGAAGACTACTCGGGCGAACGATTTGCTCGTATTCGTAATAGAATGCGGACAAGAAACGTAAGCAATATGAAAGTGAGCTGGTGTGTAATGTGTGTCAAAATCGGTTGGGTAAGTAATAGAAGAAAGCGACAACAGGCTTCTCAGTCATCATGAGTACGCAATCAGGTGCAGACGTAAGTATCGGTAATCATACTGGAACTCTATGTTTCATATTCATGTTCGTAGATCTTTGATATGAATATCTTTGTTACGTTATATATATAAGTAGTGTGAATTAGCTGTGCGGTGGCTGTTAATGTATGTATATATTTTGCAGTTAACAATGGACGTTGTGGGGGCTGAGGCTGCCGCTGTTGGTTAGCATATTTTCTACCGGTCTATGTATGTCGAGCTATGTTTCAAATATGTAACATGTTTTATTTATAATGTCGTAGAGCCGACAAACGTAGAAAACGCGCTGCTGCAGGAACTAAGGTCCCTACGCCGGGACCAAATCCTGCAGCAGCAGAGGCATGAAGAGCTGCTGCAGCTGTTGCTGCAGCAGCAGCAGCAGCAGCAGCAGCGCCAACAAAGTATGTATACGATCACTATTCTTATGTTATCACACGACAGAAAGAAATGTAACAGCATTTTTGAAATTCGCAGTTGATACCGCAAGACGCCAGCTTGGTGGCAGATTCCGGTGGCGTTGGCAAACCCACCGGGATAACCGCGGACGCTGGGGTGGTAGGGGCAGCAGGGGAGGCAGAGGCGGCAGGCGCGGCAGAGGCGGTAGGGGTGGACGGGGGCCCGCCCATATATATAGTATACGTTTGTAAGTATCACATTTGTACAATTACACATTCGTAAGTAGAAGACTGTATTAATAATATGTATCGACATTTACTTTGTTGCAGTGGATAAGCAGTAATAACACATCTGTACATATTAATTAATAAAAAAAATGAAATATAAAATTATAGAAAAAATACATACTTGTGTTGCGTATTCATTACTTCCATATTCATTACTTCCATAAATTATTTTGTTCACAACGCATGATATGTTAGATTCATATCTCAAGTCGAAGCTCATACTGCACATTATTGTAACACCTAGTAGCGGAACATTTTTCATATGTTGCTATCGTCAGACTGCATATCGATATACACATAGTATGTACATTGGCATAAGACTTGATCGGCTTCAAATATGAATATAACTGCTGTACAGTTAAATATATGCGGTGTATTCAGTTGCTTATATTTGGGCATGGTGAAAGAGTAGGCGCGCGCGCGCGCGTGTGTGTGTGTGTGTGTGTGAGAGAGAGAGAGAGAGAGAGAGAGAGAGAGAGAGAGAGAGAGAGAGAGAGAGAGAGAGAGAGAGAGAGAGAGAGAGAGAGAGAGAGGGAGGGAGAGAGGGAGAGAGGGAGAGAGGGGGAGAGAGAGGGGGATTAGATTAGATTATTATTTATTATGCTCTAGGGCGGTATGGCCCTCTCAGAGCAAAACAAGAAAACAAGAATACAAATAGATTGTAAGGAATTTTCCTGGGGCTGCTCGGGGATAGAACTACCCGCAGCCAGTTACCCAGGAAAATGTGGTAGTGCTATTTCAACGGAATTTGCGAAACGATAATTAGATTTGTTAGCGCTCTTTCGAGACGCCTGAATTGAATCGCCCGAAGGGCGGAACGCGCACTAACCCTAACCCTCGACTACGAATTCGGAAGTCTTAAAAAGATGGGCGCCAGGTACCCCGCGGTACCACGTAACTCTAACTGGACTGGCTACTAGCCGGACAACTTCCGGGGATTCGTAGTCGGATTCACTACCGCGGCAGCTCAGAGGCCGGAATCGAGGAGAGCGGTGGATTCGGCAGGAGACGCAACCAAGACAGACAAATTTATTATGCACCCGAGGTTTATTGCTAGGTCTATGATGTTACAAATACCAGAGGTGAATCGATAACGGCGGGAAAACGGACTTCGCTCACGGGAGTTACACGGCGCCCGTGAGGAGCAGATCGGAAAGGAATTCTATGGCCAGCGGTGGCCGGAACTAACCAGTAAGAAGGTCTCGGAACGACGAGACTCACGGATAAGCAGTGTTCCTAACTTCACAAGGGAACCTCGCGACGCGAACTTAAGCTAGTGGACGGAATGACTCGTCGTGAAGACGGGAGTCCTCCAGGAAGGTCGACCAGATTCTCGCGGAATCTCTGCAGCAGGTTTTCTACTATGGAAGCACGAGGACGAGACGTGAACACGACTCGGCCAGGACAATCCCCTGACCGGCCAAACGTCGAAACGAAATAGATTGGTCCCAAAAGTGGATCGCTTACCAAATGGTTTTGAGGCGTGGTGTCTGGCGGAACACAACGGATCACGAAACTACACTATCAGAATCAACACAACGAGTGTTCGCTCCTTCCGCGCGCGGGACTTTAATAGACTAATTCTAATTTCCCCCTGCACCCCTGACGTGGCCGATATTGTCACCAAACGCAGCCCGGGCTCCAAGGCTCGGGGAGCCTCCGCAACAGGGCCGTGCCCCTGCGCTGTCGGAAGATCCTAGCGACCGCTGCCGATGAATCCTTCCTCCTGGATGTGCCTTCCCAACCGCCCAGATTTCCCGCGGTGTGGCCAAACTGCATGGGAAATCCTTCGTAGGCTGCTACCATCCGCAATGGAGTCTCCACGTCGAGCCGAAGTCTCGTGGCTGCTGGTGACGAAACTTAAGATAGGTGCCAGGATGCAGGTGGCGATGCGACGTCCCTGGTCTATGGTGCCTAAACGGCTCACGCGAAAATCAAATAGGATTAGGAGCGAACAAAGGCTTTAAATTAGCTTAACTGTCGACCTTGCCTGGAGGCTACGTTTTTATATTCCCTAACGGCGCTTATGATCAACCTTCCGGTCTTATGCTCGCTAGGAAAGGACACTTCGTCACAAACTCCCCCTTCACTCACAAAAGACCGGAAGGTTCCTCTAGCGAAACAACTCTTTGGGACCAATATCCTCGTGCTTCTCCAGTCCAGGTCATGGGACGAGACAAAGAAATGAACTAAATGACCTTACCTAGGTACTGATGACATTTTTTTTTTTTTTTTTTTTTTTTTTGTTCCTGTTCCGTTCTTCTTTAAGACGGTACCCTGCAGAGCTCCTCCTCGACGCGATCCTTCCTGGGGACGCAACGGCGCACGGCGGTGGAAATCTAAGTTTCCGGACCTGTCTCCAAGAGAGAAAAACGCACTTATCCTACGCGACGATGTGAGAGGGGAAATCAGTTGGGACGCGAGTTTCGGCACAATAAACTAGGTTTATTGATCCCTTACAGTGGGTTTTTTTTTTTTTTTTTTTTTTCTCTTCTTCTTCCTCCTTGATTCATTTCGCCTGGCGGCGGCGGTCGAGCTCCGCCCAATCCGCCTTCCAGCCGGCGTAGCAGCGCCGGCAGTCTCGGAGGGTCAGGCCTGGGGTGCCGCACTTGTAACAAAAGTCCGTTTTTCGGGGCGCGGGGCAGGCCGAATAGCGGTGCCCCTCCTGTCCACATTGCCAACAGAGGTCCTTGGCGGCGGGGGAGGTGGCACTCTTCCTGGGGCGCACACTGGATGCGGCCCTCCTCAGACGGGCGCTGGCTCCCAATCGTGTCCGGGACCGAGCGCGGGGGGTCTCCTCCCGGGTAGTAGGGGAGGTCGGCCGAGGCCGTCTACCCGGCTCCTGCGTGGTCTTGGGGGGGGGGGGGGCGTACATCACCCTTTCCTCCCCCGTCTGTGACCCTTGGTCACAGGTGACGGGGTACACCTGTACCCCGGCCTCCCGGATGTCCAGCGGATTGGTCTGCGTGGCGGCCTCCGAGTCGGACGGCCAAGGGCGCACGATCGCACCGATGGTGGTGGTGCGATCTGCGGTCTCCTCCCGTACCGCCTCCTCGAGGTCGGCCCAAAATTCGGGCCGCTCCTCGAGGATCTGGTCGAATAGATCCTGGTACACGGCCATCCTGGCCCAACCCCTTGGTGCCGTGGACTCCATCGTCGCCGGGTCGATAGGCTTCTTCGGAACGATATATGGCTGTAAGGGCCCAGTAGGTCAGGGGACATAGTTCTTCAAGTCCTGCACATGCACCTTTCCCACTGATTTCCCATCGGACGAGGACAATTCATACACAAGAGGCGACAAAACTTTGGAGACATAGAAGGGTCCGGAAAACTTAGTCGCTAGCTTCGCTGCAATATTCTGGGCGGCGTTGGAAAGTACGTGTTGACGTCGGAGAACGGGGTCTCCGACCTTAAACGTACGATCTCGACGGTGTTTATTATATTGGGCGGCCTGCTGCTGGTGCGCTGAATTTAGATTCTCCACGACCCACTCCCGCAATGAATCTAAATTAGACATCCGGGCCCTCCAGTTATCCGGGGAGGCCGTAGTCAAATCCGGGACGATACGGTGTTTTTCTCGTTTGCAGCGAGTAGGGATCGGGTCTCTGCCGAAATTCAAAAAGGCCGGAGAAGTCCGCAACGACGTATGAAAGGCGGTGTTGTAGGCAAAACGTAGACGAGACACGTTCGCGTCCCAATCGCGGTGATCGGTTTCAATGTACGAGACAATCATCGTCTTCAGTACCCGATTTACGCGTTCCACTGGGTTGGCTTGTGGATGATAAGGCGGGGTAGTCGCGTGGTTAATTCCGTATATTTTCGTGAGCGTCGATACTGTCTTGTTGACGAACTCCGTGCCATTGTCGGTAAGCAATGTTTTCGGAGTTCCCCATCGCGACAGCACGAGCTCTTCTAACGCGGAGGCCACTAACTGGCCGGTAGCGCGACGGAGTGGGCGACACTCCACCCATTTACTAAAAAGATCCTGCAGGACTATTAGATATTGGAAACCGGAGCGACTACGCGGAAAAGGGCCCATCATATCGGCGGCTACGACGATCCACGGCTGGTCAATTTGACGATGGCCCATCAAGCCCGCCGGTGCGGTTTGCTGGACCTTCGTCAGCTGGCAGATTCGACACCGTTTCACGAAATCGGCCGCGGAATTAAACATACCGGGCCAGTAATAACGTAAACACAGCCGGTGATACGTCTTCTGTATGCCGAGATGGCCGGACTGCACGTCGTCGTGCGTTTCCCTAAGCGCGTCCTCCCGTTCCGACACGGGGAGTACCAGTTTCCATTCTGATAAATCGGATCCTAGCAGGTCATTTATTAACGCGTCGGTACGGCGAAAGTAAAGACGAGAAGATTCGATTCTCCAGTCGGGGTGATCCTTCGGACTCGTGTTGACGTCTGCGTATTTACTTTCATACCACGGATCCGCCGGGGTCAATGCTCCCGCGACGGTCTCGACTTCGTAAATACGCGACAGTGCGTCCGGCACCAAATGCAAATTCCCTTTCCGGTGGATTATCTCGAAGTCGTATTCTAGGAGCTCCAGGGCCCATCGAGCTAATCGGCCCGTCGGATTCTTTAATTCGCGGAGCCACCGGAGGCTGTGATGGTCGGTGATGACCGTGAATTTAAATCCCTCGAGGTACGGGCGGAACTTTCTGATTGCCCATACGATCGCGAGACACTCCTGTTCGGTGGTAGTGTAATTTTTCTCCGCGGGGATTAAAGCGCGACTAGCGAACGCGATGACTCGTTCTTCACCGTCCCGCGTTTGTGTTAGCACGGCTCCAAGGCCGACTCCACTTGCATCGGTCTGCAGGACAAACGGTACGGAGAAATCGGGGCAAGCGAGGATCGGGGCTTCTGCGACGGCGGTACGCAAGGTCTCAAAGGCATCCTGTTGCTCTCCTCCCCAAACCCATGGCTCTTGCTTCTTAAGTAAGCGGTTAAGAGGCTCCGCCACATCGGAGTATTGGGGTATAAAGCGTCGGTACCAGGATGCCATCCCCAAAAAGCGTCGCAGTTGCTTTAAATTGGAAGGTGGTGGATAGGAGATCAAGGGGGCCGATTTCTCCGGGTCGACTTGGAGTCCGCGCTGCGAAACAACGAATCCTAAATATCGAACTTCGGTGCGGCAAAACTCGCATTTCTCCGGATTGATCGCTAATCCGGCTTCTAATATTTTCCGAAGGATCTTTTCCACCCACTGGAGATGGTCTTCGAACGTCGCGTTGACAATGATTATGTCGTCTAAATAGGCAAAGGCGTGTGGTTCCATTTCTGGACCGATGAGGCGGTCCAGAAGACGCTGAAAAGTCGCCGGGGCTCCGGTGAGCCCGTACGGCATTCTCTTAAAGTGGAACAAGCCTTTGCCCGGTACGGTGAACGCGGTAATCTCTTTACTGTTTACTTCCATCGGTATCTGGAAGTAAGCCTGGCTGAGGTCGATCGTCGTGATATACCGAGCGGCGCGTAATTTGTCGAGTATCCCGGTCATATGCGGCAGGGGATAGGCATCGCGCTTTGACACGCTGTTCACTTTCCGGAAGTCGAGGCAAAAACGATACTTCCCGTTCGACTTCTTGACCATCACGATGGGGCTTGACCATTCGCTGGCCGATGGTTCTATAATGTCCTCGGCCAGGAGACGATCTACTTCTTGGTAAATCGCCTCCTGAACGGGCGGCGAAACAGAGTAATACCGCTGCTTGATAGGCGGGTGATCTCCCACGTCTATCCGGTGTTGTGTAAGCGCGGTGAGCCCTTTGGCTCGAGACAATTCCGGCATAATTGTACCGAGAAACGCGTCCAACCGCGACGCCTCCCCCTCCGATAGAAATTGCACGCTCGAAAGCGTGCTATACCCGCAGGCCGCCGGTGATCGAACGAAAGGGAACACGCGAGACGGGTCATCCTTGAAGCGCCAATTCATATCCCTAAAATCCGGGAGGATACCGAATTGCGCTATAACGTCTACCCCTAGCAACAGTGGCGCGGCCAGCTCTTCCAAAACTCGGGCCTGCACGATACCGGATATTCCTTCTATAGTTAATTGGAATTCAGCTAGGTCGGTGGCGTAATGCACTTTCCTGCACGCGGTAATTAGTAGCGTTGGGACGGTTAAAGGTTTCACCTCCGCATTACTCCCGTCTCGCTCTACGACGGCACGACAAATGAAACTGCGCGACGCTCCCGAATCTATTAGGGCGACAGATTGGCAATTCCCAACTAAAACCGGAACCTTGAGTAACGCGGTTTCGGTGCTGGTCATGACCGCGGTTATTTCGTACTGCGTGGGCACTTTGTGGACCATTTCTAAATCGCGGGGAGCTGGAGGGGTCCGGTCCTTCAGCTCTTGTGGGAGTTTCCCGAGGCCTTGTGGCAGTGTGGGCACGTTTTCGTGGTGGTTCCCGGATGTCCACACTTGAAACAATATATCCGCCTCGGCGCGCGACACTCTTTCGCCCGATGGCCGGTTTTCTCGCAGTTCCAGCACTTAACCAGCGGTGCGGCACCTTGCTTACGAGACGGCTCGCTGGGTTTACTAGTGCTGGGTTCGGACACCGCGCATAAGGTCTCAGCCTTACGCGCTTTTGTTTTCGGTACAGGTGTTCCGTACGCTGCGAGATACGGCGCTAGTTTCGGGCGAAATTGAGACGGAACGAAAGTCGCGGTTTCCGTGTTCCTTTCGGCCCATACCGCCTCCAGCAGTAGTTGCTGCATGGAGTGTATGTTCCGAAGGTTAATCGCCTGGCGGATCCTCGGCAGCAAATTATAATATGTATGCTCTATCTGCACTTCTATCGTCCACGCGGGACGCAACCGACTAAACAGTGACTGCATACATATTATATATCCCCTGACCCCTTCGTCTTCCCCTTGAAACCGATAATACGCGGTGCGTCGAAGTTCCTGCTGGATATTTGGGTCCACAAAATGCTCACGCATTGCCGACGCGAACTCGTCGTACGTATGCCATAAGGGCCTATTTGCACGGAACCACTGCAATGCCAATCCCTCCAAAAATGATGGTAGGTTTAGCAGTACATGTGGATCCGGCAGGTAGTACGTGTCGCGGCACTCTGCTATCCGGAGCAGGAATTCTTCCGGATCCTCTTCCGGTTTGCCCCCGTACCGGATGCCTAGTCTCCGCAGTACGTCGAAAACGTACTGCGGGTTCGTGTGCGTTCGCGTGGGTGTAGGCTGGACCCTCGGTACGTAAGACGGTCCCGGTCGCGAAGGCGGCGTTGGCGACGGTGGTTGCGAAACCGTCGGTTGCGGAACTTCCGGGGAGACGACCGAATCGCGAATGGGCGGTGATGTCCGCGGTTGAAGAACCGGTACATAAATGGACTCCACGAAGTGGTGACCTGGGGAGTCCGGCGACACATGTTCTTCTGCCCTTAAGTAGGGCGTGTCGATTTCGGTACCGTCCGGCGTCGCGTCCGCGAGGTCTATTCGCGGCAGCGCGTAATCCGTCTCCCGAGGTTGTATGGTCACTTTCCGCGACGACGATTGGACCAACGTCGCGGGTGTTGCGGGTGAGCTCGATTCACCCGCTTCAAAATTGATTTGTCTCGCCAATCTGTCCCTCATTGTCGGAGTTCCACCTTGCTCCGACAATTCTCGCCTCCGCAGCTCGTTCAATAATTCCTCTAAGGTGAAGTCTTTAATTCGTCCCACTTGTTCCTCCGCCATTGTCTTTTGTTTGTATTATTATTAGTTGTGTCCCGAATTAGATCGCTGGTCGCGAAACTGCTTTGGTTCGGGGTCTGTTTACTTGAATCTGACACTAGTCGCGTGCCCTATTGTCTTCCGACTAACCGACCCAGTAATCAAATTTTTTGTTTTTGTTTTCCTAATTGCCGTTGCGGCTTTCTTTTGCCTTCTTCGCGGAACGTTAAATTTTGTTTCGAAAGCTTTACTTCTTTATACTCTAGTTCTTTCGGCAGCAGTCCCCCAAACTAAATCACCACCACGTCGAGATTCGCTCTTTCCCGAAACGCGTGACGTGAATGCCTCTTACTATTGGTACTTCCTGTACTCTTTTCTGTCCCGGAACTGCCGGCCAGAATTATGCAGCTTCCTGTGATGTGTGCGCTGCTGGTTTGGGGCGATTACGCAATACAATGGATACAATATAATACAATAAATTCCGCCACCAAACCCACGAAAATTTTACATACAAATCACACAATCACAGGACGGGAAACGACGGTTGGGAGTCTATTTCCTAGCTTGAATTTATGCTGTCTTGGTCCGCCCTGGCTCTACCTTTACGTTGGGCGCCAAATTTGTAAGGAATTTTCCTGGGGCTGCTCGGGGATAGAACTACCCGCAGCCAGTTACCCAGGAAAATGTGGTAGTGCTATTTCAACGGAATTTGCGAAACGATAATTAGATTTGTTAGCGCTCTTTCGAGACGCCTGAATTGAATCGCCCGAAGGGCGGAACGCGCACTAACCCTAACCCTCGACTACGAATTCGGAAGTCTTAAAAAGATGGGCGCCAGGTACCCCGCGGTACCACGTAACTCTAACTGGACTGGCTACTAGCCGGACAACTTCCGGGGATTCGTAGTCGGATTCACTACCGCGGCAGCTCAGAGGCCGGAATCGAGGAGAGCGGTGGATTCGGCAGGAGACGCAACCAAGACAGACAAATTTATTATGCACCCGAGGTTTATTGCTAGGTCTATGATGTTACAAATACCAGAGGTGAATCGATAACGGCGGGAAAACGGACTTCGCTCACGGGAGTTACACGGCGCCCGTGAGGAGCAGATCGGAAAGGAATTCTATGGCCAGCGGTGGCCGGAACTAACCAGTAAGAAGGTCTCGGAACGACGAGACTCACGGATAAGCAGTGTTCCTAACTTCACAAGGGAACCTCGCGACGCGAACTTAAGCTAGTGGACGGAATGACTCGTCGTGAAGACGGGAGTCCTCCAGGAAGGTCGACCAGATTCTCGCGGAATCTCTGCAGCAGGTTTTCTACTATGGAAGCACGAGGACGAGACGTGAACACGACTCGGCCAGGACAATCCCCTGACCGGCCAAACGTCGAAACGAAATAGATTGGTCCCAAAAGTGGATCGCTTACCAAATGGTTTTGAGGCGTGGTGTCTGGCGGAACACAACGGATCACGAAACTACACTATCAGAATCAACACAACGAGTGTTCGCTCCTTCCGCGCGCGGGACTTTAATAGACTAATTCTAATTTCCCCCTGCACCCCTGACGTGGCCGATATTGTCACCAAACGCAGCCCGGGCTCCAAGGCTCGGGGAGCCTCCGCAACAGGGCCGTGCCCCTGCGCTGTCGGAAGATCCTAGCGACCGCTGCCGATGAATCCTTCCTCCTGGATGTGCCTTCCCAACCGCCCAGATTTCCCGCGGTGTGGCCAAACTGCATGGGAAATCCTTCGTAGGCTGCTACCATCCGCAATGGAGTCTCCACGTCGAGCCGAAGTCTCGTGGCTGCTGGTGACGAAACTTAAGATAGGTGCCAGGATGCAGGTGGCGATGCGACGTCCCTGGTCTATGGTGCCTAAACGGCTCACGCGAAAATCAAATAGGATTAGGAGCGAACAAAGGCTTTAAATTAGCTTAACTGTCGACCTTGCCTGGAGGCTACGTTTTTATATTCCCTAACGGCGCTTATGATCAACCTTCCGGTCTTATGCTCGCTAGGAAAGGACACTTCGTCACAAGATAAAATACAAGAAACGGAAAAACGCAAAGGTATACAAAAACAAGAGTATGCGCAGCGCAGAAAGAAAAATATATGCAGAAAAGAAAAATGTTAAGACTAAGTAATAAAGGAGCAAAAACGAAATAAGAAGAAGGAAGCAAAAAAAAAACCCCGAAGCATCGCCAAGATAGGGCGATAAAATAAAAGCGAAAAGAAAAAGGTTAGACCGCATCGTAGGTCTCGAGCAGGAGGGCCGTTAGCGCCCTTTTAAAACCTGCTTCAGAGTCGCACTTCCGGATGTCAGGTGGGAGTGCGTTCCAAAACTGGGGACCCCGGACGGAATATGAGGCCCCAGCAAACGACGTGCGGTGATTAGGGACAACAAGGAGGGGACCGCGCTGTCTAGGAGGGTAGCCCGTACTGCCCTCCACCCTTACGGTGAGATAGTCACACATACGGCTAGGGGGCTTGGCCTTAATAGCCCGGAAAAGGCTAATTCCAAGAAGGAGGAGCCTTCTTTCCCGGACCTTGAGCCAGGTAAGTCGCCGGTAGAAGGGCGTGATGTGCGCATCACGTGGAACGTCGAAGACGAAACGCACGCAGGCGTTAAGCGCACGCTGTATCCTGAGCTCGTGAGTCCCGGAGATTCCGAGCAAAGCCAGGCAGCAATAGTCAAGGTGTGGCAGAATGAGGGAGGATACGAGCTTGATCTTTAGGCCCCGCGGCAACGCAGTACTGTGACGCCGGAGCCCCGCAAGCACACCATAGACCTTACTGCAGATGTGCCGAGTGTGATCCCCCCAGTCAAGAGTGGGCGATATGTGCAGACCCAGCGAGACGACCCGAGAGCCGTACGGGATGGGTATACCGTCCATCTGAACCAGAGGGGCACCGGCAACATGCTGCAGGCCAAGGGCACGAGCAGAGCCCAACATCAAGCACTGCGTTTTAGAAACGTTTAATTTAAGAGAGTTCATGGTGGACCAGGCAGAGACGCTGGCAAGGTCAGAATTGATCCTTGTAATTGCGTCTTCAAGATCTTTGTAAGGCGCGGAGATGTACAGTTGTACATCATCCGCGTATTTGACCACCTTGGAGTAGACGATAGAAGAGTTGAGATCGTGGATGTATAGAGAAAAGAGGAACGGCCCAAGGACGGAGCCTTGCGGCACGCCCGAAAGGACCGGGGAGAATTGAGAGGTAGACCGTCCGATTCTGACTGCCTGCACCCTATTCGTGAGATAAGACCAGATCCACCGTAAGACCGGAAGAGAGAGATTGAAAGAGTAGAGTTTGGAGAGTAGAAGAGAGTGGTCTACGGTGTCAAAGGCCTTAGAGAAGTCAAGACACGCCAGGATTGTGACCATCCGCTGATCAGCAGCAAGACGGACGTCCTCCAGGAGTGTCAAGAGAGCGGTTTGTGTGGAGCGGTTTTTGACAAAACCATGTTGCGAGGGGTCCAACTTCCCAGAGCTATCGAGAAAACTCTGAATGTCAGTGAGAACCAACCTCTCAAGGATTTTAGAGAGCTCAGGAAGTATAGAAATAGGGCGAAAGTCGGCAGGTGCAGAGGCGTTCGGTTTTTTAGGTATGGGGGTAATGAGAGAGCGACGCCAGGCGTCGGGAAAGATAGAAAAAGTGAGAGAAGAGTTGAAGATTTGAAGAATAGTAGGATAGATAGCCGGAAAAGACAGAGAAAGAAACCTCGCACTCAGCTCATCCGAGGGCGAGATAGACGAGTTAGTAAGGCGCAAAGCGCGAGCAAGACTCTCCTCTGTAACGGGAGAGAAGTAGAAAGACGTATCGTCAGAGGGACAGCTGGACAGAGACAAACATGCGGGGACGGCCGGAGGAGAAGAGGCGTGAGCCGAAAGGAAGAAGGTATTGAGAGTGTCCGGAGACAAGTGAGTGGGAGCGGAAGTACGAGAGGGAGGAAGAACACCGAACGATTTTAGCTCGCGCCAAACTTCGTTCGGGTTAGTAAGGTTAGAGAACCTGTCGAAGAGAAAAGCAGATCTAGCTCGCGCCAGAAGAGCTTGAACTCTATTTCGACAGGCTTTGTATTGTACCCGCAAGTCCGGATTTCCAGTTCTGATATAGGATCTCCTGAGCGCGTCACGAGAACGCATCTCGAGACGAATCTCAGGAGTGATCCAGGGAGCAGGTGGCCGTCTGACACGCAGGGGTCGAAGAGGGGCATGCTCATTCAAAACTTGGAGCAAGCCAGCGTTGAGGTTGTCAACCAACAGATCCACGCTACTCTCACAAGCGTTCGTAGTAAGACGAGCACAGCTAAGCTGTGAGATATCATTGAGTAGCGTATCACGGTCGATTGAACCATACCTCCGACGAAGATCATTGAAAGGAGCAATACGTGATGTTAGTGCGTATTCTAGTGAGATGAAATCATGGTTAGAGCAGTGAGGCTCTCTACTTTGAGAGAAAGAGACAACCTTGCTAGATTCGTCAACAAGCGCAAGGTCAAGCCAAGTGGAGGAAGTAGAAGTGTGAAAAGTTGGAGAGTAAGGAATAGAATAGAGATTGAGACGAGAAAAGAGGTCTCCAAGGTAGCCAGAGTCAAAAGAAGAGGAACCCATGTCCGCATTCCAATCGCCAAGCACCACCTTGTTCGGGTAGTCCGAGACGATGTCAGCAAACATGGGCTCAAAGTGTGAGAGAGGTGCATGGGGGGGCCGATAGACGGCCCCAACAAGAAGGGAGCCTGCGGAGGGGATTACCACCTCCGCGAACAGGAATTCAGGACCAGGTTTAAGAGAAGAAGAGGAGGAAGACGCAATTACAGAGAAGGTGAAAGAGTCGCGAATATAGATGCATACGCCTCCGCCCATTCTACCATCCCTGTCGCACCTGAGTATGGAGTACCCAGGTATCCCGTATTGGCTATCCGCGATGGAAGATGATAGCCAAGTCTCTGAGACGGCGACGATATCAAGTCCCGAGACGGAGAGATGGGACGCAAAAAGGCCAAAATGAGCAGCAAGAGATTGGGCATTAGCATGCCCTAGGCGGAGAGTAGTGGGGGAGGCTTGAGAAGGAAAAGGCGACGCACGGGGATATAGTTCTCATGCGAGCTTGTTCCGAATATCACTCTCCGAGGTAACCCTAGTGGGGGGGGAGGTCTCGGCCGTCTTAACGTAAATAGCCCCGTCACGATGCCAAACACGCACATAGCCACGTTCACGCGCAAGAAGACGACAGCGCTTAAACAGAGCCGCTGTATCCCGCGGCAAGAACTCATTAACATAAATAAGTCGATCGGCCGGAAAAGTGGGATCTACCTGCGACGCAGGTAAGTCACGCTTGGCTCGCTTGGCGGCGAGCAGAGAGTTGCGAAGGGCGGATGAGATTAACCTCACCCGAATAGTTCGCGGGCGATCGACTGAGGGGGTACCGCGCAAGCGCGAGACAGAGACGATGTCCCCTGACGCGACCGGAGCCCCCAGCGCCTGCGCAACCCGCATAACATGGGACCGCAGATCCTCACTAGAGGTCTCAGGAACACCAGAGATGGTGACATCGGCAGCTCGAGACGCCACCTCAAGACGCGCAAGACGGGCCGTGAGAGCATCGTTAGGCGAGGTTATGCCGGACAGTTCACGCTCACCCAGCTCCTTGACATCCTTGCGCAGATTGTTCAGAGAGACAGCGAGACTGTCAACCTGCGATTGCGAGGCACTAGCACTGAGTTTGGATTCAAGAGCACAAGTACGCTTATCAAGCCTCTTAAGCCCATCAGTGTGCTGAGCAGAGGTAGCAGTCAGTTTAGCAACACAGGCCTTTAGTTCAGCCGTTTGGGCCCGCTGTTCCGCCATGAAGCTAGTCAGCGTTGACTTAAGGTCTTTGATGGCATCCAAAATAGTGGCAGTAACACCGGCGGCGGAGTCAGTGGCTGGCAGTGAAGAGTGGCTGTGCTGCGAAGTCGATGATCCAGGAAGAGCAGAGGTGCAAGGCTGCAGCGAGGGAGTCGGTGACGAAGGCGCCGAAGTTGAAGGCACAGGGCCTTCCTTGCAGCGCCGCTCCAGATGCACTTTGATGCAGCGCGGGTGCCCAGTGGCATTGCACTGAGTGCAGAATGTCACCTCTTTTTTTACCTCCTTCTTGCAGAAAATGCAAGAGGGAAAATCCGTCAGCACTGCAGGTGGATTGGAGGTCTCGGCGTGTGCTGGTGGTAGCCGTGAAGACAGCGGTGTGGGTGGCAGCCGTGATGACGACGGTGAACCAGAGGGCGCACAGGGCGAGAAGTCACACCAAAATTTGAATTTTGGCCAAAAATTAACAGAAATCTTCGCCCACACGAAATGGGGTTAGAAAATCTGTCAGAGGTTGCCACAGATTGAAGGTTCAATTTCTCGTCGGCTATAAAGAGGCCGATAATAGTTTTTAGGCCAAAGAGAAGGCGGGCCGATCGAGAAATCGAAGAAATACCTGAAACAGCCCCACAGGGCAAGAAGCAGAAGAAATCTGGTCGAAAGACTAGGAGCACAAAGAGGCGTGTTTATTCAAGAGAGAGAGAGAGAGAGAGAGAGAGAGAGAGAGAGAGAGAGGGAGGGGGGGAGGGAGGGAGGGAGAGGGAGAGGGAGAGGGAGAGGGGAGAGGGAGAGGGGAGAGGGAGAGGGGAGAGGGAGAGGGGAGAGGGGAGAGGGGGAGGGGGAGGGGAGAGGGGGAGAGGGAGAGGGAGAGGGAGAGGAGAGGGAGAGGGAGAGAGGGAGAGGGAGAGGAGAGGGAGAGGGAGAGGGAGAGGAGGAGAGGAGAGGGAGAGGGAGAGGGAGAGGGAGAGGGAGAGGGAGAGGGAGGAGAGGGAGAGAGAGGGAGAGGGAGAGGGAGAGGGAGAGGGAGAGGGGAGAGGGAGAGGGAGAGGGAGAGGGAGAGGGAGAGGGAGAGGGAGAGGGAGAGGGAGAGGGAGAGGGAGAGGGAGAGGGAGAGGGAGAGGGAGAGGGAGAGGGAGAGAGGGAGAGGGAGAGGGAGGAGAGAGAGAGAGAGAGAGAGAGAGAGAGAGAGAGAGAGAGAGAGAGCGCTGCGCAGCGCAGCGCAGCGCAGCTAGAATACTAAAAGAGTTTCCATCACCGGAATCACTATGTATAACGCGACAAATGTGCATTTGCTATGAGATAACACGATGTCCTTGTTTTGATAACAATCAGACACTTTAGGAATATGTACGAAAGTAATTAGAGCATTTTAGGGCATAGCAACGTAATACAATCTCCTGGTGGTCGTTGATAATCATACTCGCATCTTACAAGCCATCAACAAGATAAAACTTACCGTTCTCGGGCACTTTTGCTCATGGACAAGCGCTTCCTAAATAGCCGCAAGGATTTGTTCTTCGGTTTTCCCTTCAAATAGTTCTTGCTCACATCACTTACACAATTATCCCTTTGCTCCATATTTATAACACTTTCGTACCAAAACGATAATTACTAGAAACACAGTGCACACACAGTATTCTTTAGAACGAGTATATGCTCTTCCGTACTTGAGAATAAAACCTCACTTACGTTGTACGTCTTTATTGCAACGAACAAAACAATGAAGTGATCATCCGAAGCAGCGATATATCGTTTCGCGTAGTGGGTGACGGTCGATCAGCATCGACTTAGAGTAATAATAGAAGATCGAAGGAAGAAGAAGCCCGTCTTCTGTTACGCCTTCTCGTCATTACAACGCCATTGACGACACAAGTCAGACCGTAAGTACATTTTCTCTCACTGATAATTTAGTTGTTTTCACCAAATCGCTATTTTGCTCATCCGATCTCTCTATTTTATGTTACAGATGGAGAAGAAGATATACACCAGCGAGGGCGAATGCTCCCGGGGATCGGCGGGCCGGCGATCGCCATTCACGCGATGGCGATCGCCGGGCAGATCGGTGTCGTCGACACGGTCGACGACACGAAGATTGAGCAGTTTACAAATACGCCCAACGTCACCCGCGCGGAGGCGCTCGCCCCCGAGGGCACCCGCACGAAGGCGCTCGCCCCCGAGGGCACCCGCGCGGAGAAGCTCGCCGAGGAACCGCGCCGAGGAGGAGGTATGTGTCGCTGATTCCTTAGTATCAGGTTTTAGATATACTATAGTTTTATATGATACTTTGCACGACAAGCCCTGATCATTGCTTTGGTTCTGTGTCGACAGCCCTCTCGATTAGGTGCCATCTCGCTCCCCGTGGGCGAACTAAAGTACTCACGAATATTGAGCTGTGTGACCGACACTATGGCAAAATCCCGCAAAACACAGGGTTAGACGGGGCCACTTCCTACGACTTTATTTTGTATAGTTTCAAGATAAAATATAGCTTGGCGCGTTCTTTAGTTTATAAGGAAGACCGCCCTGGTAGTTATTTTGGAAGGAAAACACGGGAATGACACAAATATATCTCAGCAAAAAGTCAGAATATTTCGCGACCATATTGGAAAATGTGTAGACTTTAGACGACTAATTTGGTATAAAAATAACGTAATACCATGAAACTACTACCAGTGCGGTCTCTATTGGACTTTCCTCTTTCGATTGAAATCTTTCCGGACCCAAAATTATGTCACATAAGCGAGCAGGAAGTGGCCCCACGAATACATATTTTGGGCCAATTTCGCCGGTCAAACAGCGACCCTGCATTACCGTAGAGAAAGTAGCCTAGCCCCTTAAACTGAAAGAAATAACAAAGCAGCACGACTATATGTATGGTGTGTATAACATGTGACGAAGTGTCCTCTCCTAGCGAGCATAAGACCGGAAGGTTGATCATAAGCGCCGTTAGGGAATGTAAAAACGTAGCCTCCAGGCAAGGTCGACAGTTAAGCCAATTTAAAACCTTTGTTTCGCTCCTAATGCTATTTGATTTTCGCGTGAGCCGTTTAAGCCCCATAGACCAGGGACGTCGCTTCGCCACCTGCATCCTGGCACCTATCTTAAGTTTCGTCACCAGCAGCCACGAGACTTCGGCTCGACGTGGAGACTCCACTACGGATGGTAGCAGCCTACGAAGGATTTCCCAAGCAGTTTCGGCCACACCGCGGGAAATCTGGGCGGTTGGGAAGGCACATCCAGGCGGAAGGATTCATCGGCAGCGGCCGCTAGGATCTTCCGATAGCGCAGGGGCACGGCCCTGTTGCGGAGGCTCCCCGAGCCTTGGAGCCCGGACTGCGTTTGGTGACAATATCGGCCACGTCAGGGGTGCAGGGGGAAATTAGAATTAGCCTATTAAAGTCCCGCGCGCGGAAGGAGCGAACACTCGTTGTGTAGATTTGACAGTGTAGTTTCGTGCTCAGTTGTGTTCCGCCAAACACCACGCCTCAAAACCATTTGGTAAGCGATCCACTTTTGGGACCAATCTATTTCGTCTCGACGTTTGGCCGGTCAGGGGATTGTCCTGACCGCGTCTTGTTCACGTCTCGTCCTCGTGCTTCCCTCTTAGAAAACACACTGCAGAGATTCCGCGAAAATCAGGTCGACCTTCCTGGAGGACTCCCGTCTTCACGACGAGTCATTTCCGTCCACTAGCTTAAGTTTCGCGTCGCGAGGTTCCCTTCTGGAAGCTAGGTCCACCACAGATATGTGTGTCTCGTCGTTCCGAGACCTCCTCACTTGCTAGTTCCGGCCACCGTAGGCCATAGAATTCTTTCCGATCTGCTCCTCACGGGCGCCGTGTAACTCCCGTGAGCGAAGCCCGTTTTTCCCGCCGTTATCTATTTGCCTCAGGTTCTGTACCATCTTTGACTTAGCCAATAAACCTCGGGTGCATTACAATTTTTCCTGTCTTGGTTGCGTCTCCTGCCGAATCCACCGCTCTCCTCTATTCTGGCCTCTGTGCTACCGCGTTAGTGAATCCGACTGCGAATCCCCGGAAGTTGTCCGGCTAATAGCCAGTTCAGTTAGCTCTAAGTGGTACCGCGGGGTACCTGGCGCCCATCTTTTTAAGACTTCCGAATTCGCAGTCGAGGATTAGGGCTTAGTGCACGTTCCGCCCTTCGTGCGAATCAATTAAAGCGTCTCGGAAGAGCGCAAGTAATCAATTTATCGTCTCATAAATTCCGTCCTACAATAGCATTTCATATTTTCCTGGGTAACTGGCTGCGGGTAGTTCTATCCCCGAGCAGCCCCAGGAAAATTCCTTACAAACAATATACGAAGTTTTTAGTAACCAACATGCGTATCGCTATTCGCAATGCCCGCCAAGCAGCAGGGTTACGAAGGTTCTCAAGTGATAGCGATTCGCCCCCTCATAAATCACTGGGCGGAGTCAGCAAGTTGTGTCACCCAAATCGTCAAACTGCGTTTGGCTTGCCCGAACACGCAACTAGCAGTCACCCGTTTGAAGTCTCCCCTCCCAAATGCAATCTTGCAAGTGCGCCTGCGTCTGACGACTGCAAACTGGTTGGAAACTGACCAAACTGCCACTCCGAACAAACCTATGGACGTCGATTACACCACCTGTCTTCAAATGCACCGAGATGGCTCATTAAAGATTGGACCTAATGGAAGTATCGTCACCGGACTTCGTACCAATGGAACCGTAATCAGGCCGCTAACCTTCGCCGGAACCATTGCATTAAACGGAGCGTGCCAAGGAACGCAATACTCAGATCCTTACGGCACTTAGGACGATGTAATAGTACAAGGATCGGTGGAAATTTCGCTGAAATCCACATGTGTGCCAGTCAAACTACACTCTGGAACGATAATGCTAAAGTCAGGAACCACGTGTCCTTTGGGAGATGGCCATTGTATTGACATGGAAGATGAACACACTTTCTGGGAACAAGTTCCAACAGCGTCATGCAAATTTAATCAATACGACGTGCTATACGAAGGAGTCGCCACCAAGGTGGAAGAACTCGGAGCACAACCGCAATACCCAACGTTGTATACGTTGGTAGATAATGACGTCACGTTCGCGCTAACGAAGACGAAGGGAACGCGCCTATGTGGTATCAGGAAAATAAAGAAATATTCTCGAGTCTCGCTGTTGAGCTAGACTCGAGAACATGAGAACTGAGATAGTGTGTGGGGAAGAACTGAATTTCCCAATTTATCAGGAAAATAAAGAAATATTCTCGAGTCTCGCTGTTGAGCTAGACTCAAGAATATGAGAACTGAGATAGTTCATTGTTTCTTAAAACTTGACTGGAGAGACGTTAGTGCAATAGGGAGAACTGAATTTCCCAACTCTTATATTTCTCGCAGACGATACTTTTCCCGATACTTCGGCCCGGGAGATTCGAAGCCATCTATTCCATAGTACCACAAAAATGGGCGCCAGGCATCGATGATGCCACATAAAATCTCACAAAAATCGCAAAGAGAACGGCAACATTGAATCTCCTGAGACGGCCAAACAGGTGCTTCGGCTAGATCAGACAACAAGGAGAGCACGTAGGTTCGACACGAGTGAACAAGCCAGGATTGAGCTAGTATGGATGATTTTATTTCGACAGTGAGGCAGAAAAGAGTCCTTCACTCGAGGCGTTCGTTAGCAACCTCGGGCTAAGCACGTGGCTGCGAGTTAGAATAGTCGAAGTTACATTCAGATGTTCGCTAGCTCTACGCAGATGACCGGCGTTAATAGATTTCCCGAATTCTCGGTGTTCAGAATTCTACAGATTGACGATAATTGACTCTTGGCTGACTTCGTCAGCCCGCAGGAAGATCTCAGTCTACAAAATCGATAGTACAGGAAAGAATTGAAGCTAAGAATAAGATCTAGACAACAGATCGAAAATGGAAACTTACAGTCGAAGGGCGAGAAGGCCTTAAGGGCCGAGAAACAGCGAATCTCTAGCTGGGATCTCAACAAACAGTCAGTCCCTCACAAAAGCTAGAGTGGAAGGTGTTCGCTTACCGCTAATAATTATTTGCTGGTAGCACGTCGCTAGTAAGGAGGATTTGGGGACCGCTAGCCTCCCTCCTTCCTTCCTTCCTACGTCCGTGCGTTAGTTCGGTAATCGCAAGTGGTTATTCGTCAGTCGCTTATTCTCCGCTCGCTCGCTTCGATAGTCAGCACAAGAGTGCCGAATTCTGCGCGCTATTCCCTAACGCTCGTCTAGCCGCCTTTCTCCCCGAAATCGATTTCTATTGGTCGCTGGATCCTACCGCGCGCGCAGGGCTCGCTGTGCCCTCGGGTGGACGACGCCAGGGCCGTAGGCCCTCTGGGCGCCAACCCTGCCTCGTCGAGACGACAATTGGTCAAGCCTCCCACGATGCAGGGCAACTCAGGGTCGCTTGCCTCACCACCCGGCTCCTCCAACGGTGACTGGTCGTCTTCGGATGCCATCGGAGACTGCTGATCCCCTTAGTGTCCAACCTGGTCGGGCCGAGTTCCTCTGGGCTGGCAGATTTAGCGATTTCGGGTGCTCTGGGTTGATGGTCGTCCCTGATTTGCTTCTCCCTTATTGGCTCAGACGAATTCGCAGTCGTTAGTATTGTCTCCAGATCGCTAGTATTTCCCTGATTGGAGACGCTCTTCTCTAATATCGCGCGGCGCTAGTTTTAAACTGGTGGAGACAGCCTTTTGTGACTTACGTCAAAAACGTAACGTCACAGTGGATACGCAATAATCGGTACTGAGCATCCCAAGCTATTCATAGTTGAGACAACAAGGGGAAACACTTTCACTGCAAAGAAGCCCGCCGCTGTGGATAACCTGGACATTTTTACTTACGTGAATTCCAAGTTTGTGTATGTGGAGCGGCATATCCGATCCCAGATGACTTCGCTATACAACGACGTACTCGAGCAACGATGCACGCTGGAAAAGCAAATGCTAAAGAATTCACTGGCGCTTGCAAATGTTGCGCCCGACGAATTCGCCTACTTCCTGGGAAAAGGGCCAGGACAGGTTGCCGTAACAGCAGAAGAAGTTGTGCACATCTTAAAATGTATCCCGGTAGAAGTACGAGTCAGGAAGACCGATGCCTGTTACTCGGAGTTACCAGTGGAATTCCGCAACGTGTCATACTTCTTGACACCAAAATCGCGAATAATCACACAACATGGAAGCGAGCGGAACTGCAGCCATTTCTTACCAGTGATGTACCGCATCGAGGATTCATGGATACAGTTCACCCCAAAACCTATTGAAGGAGCCACGCCGCAGCAACTACAACCCATGTCAAAACCATCTTGGAAATATTTGACTCCAGCATCATTAGCCACTAGTGGCATATGCTCGCAAACTGATCTGGACAAGTTGCGAGACCATCTGATGTTCCGAGCTGAAAAACCTGCAGTACTAAACTCTATTGCACGAGGATTTAGCGAACGAAGTCTGACAAACCCGTCCATTTCACTCAGATTTTTCCTCGACGAACAAATTATCGAGGGAATAGCCCAATCCGCAGCCAAAAGGATGTGGGAGCACTTCATGACCTTCGGATCCGTGAGCGCAGGCATTATCGCCATATACGCTATATTCCGAATTATTATGATGATCGTGAGCACAATGATACACGGGCTCGCGCTCCATGGCGTCTGCGGATGCAGCATCTACCTTCTTGGAGCCGTATGGTCTTCTGTTACGCACTATCTCATCCGGAGGAAGGAAGCGCATACACTCACGCCTAACGCAGGAAGAATAGAGTGTATCCCCGACGAAGATGGAGCCTATGCTGAGGCAAGACCATCCGCGGAATCAACCAGGGCCATACAGGAGCTACAGCAAAGACTTTCCGCCATCGACACTCAGCAAACGAACATCTGAATACTATTTTCGTTCTGGGTAAAGGGGGAGGTGTGACGCCTCGCGCCTGTCCGCCTTATTTAGCTATATATTTTTTTCGCCGAAGGCACATCACACTACGTTATCTCACCTTGTTTTAATCTATTATAATGTAGTCTCTTATAACACTGCCCCAATAAACCGCGAACATTAATATGCAATAATGGAGTAATGGCAATAATGATCGTGGGTGATCGAAGGCACACTCATTGTAAGCTATAGGAGTACATACAATTCCGAAACACCGCGTAGACGAACTCACGCCAAATATTTAGCATACTCAGCAATTCCCACGTGCCCAAGCACACGTGCTCTCGCTATAGAGTTACGTTTGGGCTTCTCACGAGAAGACGACCGAGAAGTGTCCAGTAGACATAGCCCATATTCCATTCTCACCAATATCTAATATCTTATAAAATATTGTAAACTCCGAGCGGCTAGAGTCTACAGGGTGAATACCGAGCGCAGGGACTGAGAGAAGGTCAAGAAGTAATGAAGACTAACGATACAAACAAACTAAACTCAGTTATTGAAACTCCCTGTACATTGGAGTGTTTGATTACATGAAAGGAGAAGACGCGATGAGCATGTAACGCTAATTATACCGAATGCATGACTATATTACATTGACAATGAAACGAACTATAGCAAGGACGATACATGTTTCCCGGGGTTAGAATCAACTATATCTATCGCATTTTAGCTAACACTAGAACGTCGGTTAATAATCCTACATTTAACGTTAATACTAAAGAACTAACTTAATATCGCGGAGGAATTCTGCTTCGCTGCTGGAGCGGTGACAGTGGTCAAGACTCGTTGCCAAGATACCAGATCTAAGGAGCGGAAGACGCTGCCTGAGCTCTGGTCTCCACTAGGCGCGGAGCCCGACTGAATGACTCGGCCTGGCGCGCTGCCTTATATGCCGGCGAGCGCTCGCTTCCCCGGGCGCTCGACGCTGGCGCCATCTCGGTGGGAGATTCAAACGTTCGGAAGGCTCGCTGCTTTGCGCGCGAAATTCAAACATGGTAATACTGATACTATCGCACTGTACGCATCGTGCGCGGGAAATTTAAACTGTACAACTATACTACAACTATCCTAATATCTTTTAACGCATTTTACAGGTGGCGCTGCAGTTCCAGCGGTAAGTACAGGTAAGTACAATGTCCTAACACCTTTTAACTCGTTTTACAGGTGGCGCTGCAGTTCCTACGGTTTGTATCGCTTGTCCTTCGATATTCACATTCTTTCTTATACTTTTATCTCTATCTTTACAAACGTTTGCCCAATACTAGTGTCTTCGTCAGTTTTACGTTTTCCTGCATGGGATACATTATCGCGCACAATTCTGGCTTTTCGACTTCACAGTCTTAGATTTACAATTTACAATAAGCGACGTCGCCCGAAAAGTGCATGGCGATTTAACCAGAGGAGAAACTAAACAAACTATTCTTTTGGAACTGTTATTGAGCGGAACAGCAAAAATAATCAAGAACGCGTATTTGCCACGGGTTGACGATGAAGGAAAAAGAACGAGGAACGCTTATAACTAGGAACGCTTATATCTACAAAACCTTAAATCTATGAACACTTATGACTAAATGGTTTATTACAGGGTGACCTTCCCTGAGCTGGGGAATCCCGGGTGCGCCGGACCCGTGGTGCCAGTCGCGGGGACGTGACAACATTCCATTCTCACGGTAGGATGATTAAAAGTCACGTACAAAGTGTTAGATAACGAGGTTCCAGCTCGTCTACAAGCGATAAGGCACGCGCGGTCCAGCGTGGGATCGCCTACGCAGCATCGCACGTGGAGCGCGCCGAGCGTGGGATTGCCGACATCAGCGGTTTCGAAGTCCGTGCGGACTCGGTCGCCTGACGGGATCCCGGGCTCCGATTGGCTCCCCACTACGCGGCCACTGCGCACAGCATAACAATCGTCGGTAGTTCTAGTGTTAAATCAGTCTTCCATCAGGAGACTCGGTAGAGTCTCGCGCCAAGTAGTAGTAGTAGCGCGAGACAGCGAAGGCTCCTTATCCCGAACCAACGTGATTTTCGGCCCGTCTCAAACTTTCACTTTGATTCTTGCAACAGTTACAGCTCAAAGGCGAAACTTATGAATTAAACCTAGGTCCGTTGATTTTTCTGAATCCGACGAGCCAACAAACAAGACAATCGGTTCAGTGGTTGAGGAGATATGAATTTCTCATGCGTATTTTCTGGCGTGTAAAGATAGGATTTTAAGAAGTCACCTAACATTCCTTCCGCTAGCGGAGCCGAGCGCTGCACATCAGTCGACGATCGAACGGTCGATGGTTGATTATACGCACATTTCATATAAGGTCGAAGTGTTTCGATGATAAATCTTTTCCCCGCAAACAGGGGAATTCTTAATCCCAACCATATAATTGTAATTGTTGTTCAGGCGACCACGAGGGTAATTGTTAATGAATCTAACCAGAAGCTTCAGAAAAGCTATCCTTGGAGTTATATCTATATATTGTATACCATTCTCTAAAAGCTTATAATTTGTTTATAACAAATGTTGTTAAAATTGACATCCGACGCCGCGGATGGCTTCCCACGGCCTTCAGAACATGCCTCTGTGATTTTCAAGAATTTGTTTATCAATTTGTTTAAACAATTTAAGTTGCAAAATTCAGATTTGTACTCTACATATGCATGTTACTAGGAAACGAGTATGATGAAGGAAACAAGCGAGAGATTTTAACATTGCAAAATTAATTGTTAAAGTCAAACTGTAGAGAGAATCGTAGCAATTCCAAGTCCCGGTCGGGACAATCCGGCCGTTCTCTGAGTCACCTACAGAAATTTGGTGGGCGAGATGGAACTGCTCGCGATGGATATCGCATGATCCAGCCTACAAATTTATGTATGTACAGTTCGCCTCTGGAAAGAAGGCGCCTGGCTCTGATTTGGCGAAAAATTTGTCTCCTCCTTCAAAATCCGGTACCTAGGAACGGAAACAAAAGTTTTTATTATTAGCGGTCTGAAGTCTAGTTTCTATTGGCTAGTAGAAAACTGTGGGAGTGGGCTGCCGATACTTATCTTTTTCTTACCTGCGGCGCGGTCAAGATTTTGCGGACCCTGTCGGCGGCGACCTTTTCGTCCAACACATAAAGCGATCCCTTATTGCCGCTGGTTCCACGCGCACCTGAAAATCTGCATAATAATTATTTATTCTTATAATGAAGCAAGTTAAACAGCACTGTACAAAAATACTTATCTTTTTCAAAAATGCACGTTGGCCCATTGAACTGAACACATCTTCAAGTATAGTTTCACTTGAAATAGGCTTGCGAAAACTCATGATACTCATAACGAAGTTACTTGTTAGCAGATGACAAGTAGACTAAAGCTTTTAAAATTTCCCTGAAATTTAAACCACTGCCAAATAGCAGCAATATTCAGTTTTACAGGCGCACCGCAATTTCGAGCAGGCTATGGACTAGTTTCCCCCAGTAACTATATCAAGCTATCTTGTACAATAGAAAATAATAGTGAGTGATCCTTTTCATTTGCTACCTGCCCGCGGTCTTCCAACACTCGGCAAAGCTGGCACCTCTGTCTTTCATTAATAATGTACAGTAACAGCAAAATTTCTCGTTCATATATCAGTTATATTAATAAGACAAGAGACAAAATTTAATAATTTTTCAGGCGGACAAAGCTCTCGGGTTTTCAAATCTCGTGCTGCATTCGTGTCTCAATTAGCTTAAATAATCTATCTTTAAGAAAGTCATCATCGCCGGGATTGGCTTTTCTATAGCAGGTCGCACCCTTGCGTGGCCAGTCAAACATAACTTAGGCGATATATAAGTTATCTCAAACTGTTTCACACTAGTAAAATTGACCGATTACAACGACTCAAAATTTATCGTTCTGCTCTCAAATATGAATGTATATTTTAAAATTTGAACCAATTCCGGTTTTGGAAACAGTAATTTGTATTATTATCTCGTCTCGCCAACAAAGACAAGGCGAGAAAATACCACACAATGATATTTGTCCTGAGCCGAACACGATCTCTGTCAGGTATACGAAAGGCCAGGTCAAGGCCATCGGGGGCTTCGTCCGAGGAAAGATAGAAAAGGCGGAGTTTTCCAGGCTTATAAGGCGTAGCCCATCAGTCCCACTCTTTCCGAATTCTAGAGCCAGGCGCCTTCTTTCCAGAGCTGTATGTATGTTGTATGTCAGTTCTCGAAACATGCATATGTTCAACTGTTTCGATCCCTTTTTTTGCGGCGCTCGCTTATCGCTTTTACATTCTTGAACTAGGAGCTCCTAGCTCCCGAGGTTCCGAGAGAGTCCCAAGTACGCATACTATACGTATAATATGTACGTATGCGGACTATAGCATACGACGTACGAAGGAAAGGGTTGTAGCTATACGTGTGACAATAGTAAAAAGATTTTCCATAGCTTTTTTACATAAAAATGTCTTACTTAGTCGACGATCGAGCGATTGATGTTTTTGGTTGGCTATGTGCCACATTGGTTAGTTATATGCAGAGTATACTTTTCTACTTTGGTTGTGTGGCAACATTCTGTGTTTTTTACTATCCTAGTGATTCATAATGAATATTTGCTTAGGAACTTATAGGTATTTCACTTATTAATTACGTGGTTCTGGTTCGTACCAGTTCAGACCGCAATAAGCTTGTAATACTACACAGGATACGTTATAAAGTATGAAGTGAGAAAATTATCAATCGTGTAGTTCAGAAACTTTCACTAAAATCATTTGTAATTTTGGGGTGTGCTAGCTTAGGCGGTTGATAATTCTGAAACTTATAATGTATGCTATATTAAGTTTCTATACTGTTACTTTTGATTGCTAGTAAATGAGCATTATGTTTGACTGACTATAAAAGAGCACTAAGAAATGGTAATAATATTCTTGTGAGAATTTGCGAATAGATGAAATAGCAGTGGGAAAATGGGAAACTTATCCATAGCATATACCACGAAGGTTCAAAACTGTCAACTGCGTAGCACAAAAGAAGAATAACTAGGTAAACGAATGCCGATTACTAGTGACTACAGTAAGTTGAACATGTTTCATTTTAATACTTCAATAATGTTCTCGTACATCCTACATCCTACATCCATCCATCCTCGTACAGTCTAAATATGGAGTATCGAAATTGGCAAGTGCATAGTTCAAGGAACGCTTAACGCAAAGAATTCAAACTTAGAAGTATTGTTTCCCAATCATTGTCATTTAGGGACATATTAACTATAGGTAATCAATAGTGGCATAGCAAATTTTAACTGTTTAATTTAAGAAGTTTCGGAGTTCATAATTTTGTAACATATGCTACGTTAAGTTTTTTGACTATTTCTTTGTTATTTCTAAATATTACTGGTACATCAGCATTATGCTTTGCTTGATTTTGATAATGCAGTAAGAAATGTGTTTCAGTGATAATTTAGAAATATAGATCAAACAGTAGCCAAGAAATTTACACGCACTGTACAGCAAAATATTTAAAAATTCGAAATTGTCAAGTATGGGGCTCGACAACCACTTTAGTTAAAGAGTTCCAATTCAGTAAGCAGGCGCTGATTATTACAAATAGCTATCATGCTCCTAACGTGGAAAGTCCACAACCTGGAACTATCTGATTTGGACGTAATATAGCTCAAAATGTGCGGGGCAGCGGTAGTAATTAGATCCTAGAATACTAGCCGTTTATAGCCAGCTATTTGCCTTAAAAATTGCTTCAAATATTGAAAATGCTTAAACTTTAACATACTGCAATCGGGATGGTGAATCGTTTGTTTGCTGTCCTCGAAGAAAGAAACATAAAGCCTGTAGAGAATTTTATTGCAAAATCAATATTTTGGGTAGCAATTTTGTTTATTTACTTACTTCTCCATTTCCATGGCCTAGCGTCATTCTCTATCTATACATATTGCTTTTGTTTCTTCTTTTGCAATAGACTTTTGTCGGCAATGGCCGTAGCTTGGCCTATTTCTTTGTTTGGTATTTAATGAATTGCAAAAATAAATAGTTAACCTTTGGTTAACAATAGCAGGGTAGTCGCAAGAGCGAAAGGTCACGCGTCTTTTCCGCATTTTCATATTTTGAAGGCATTTTTAAGGCAAATGGCTGGCTATAAATGCCCATTACTCTAGGATCTAATTATTGACACTGTAATAAGCGCTGTAATAAGCGCACATTGGAGAGATCCAGAACATGGATTCTTATGTGCATGTTTAAGTTATAAATATATTGTAACATTAAAATTACATTATAATATAAACATGCGTATAGGAGATGGTACACATTTTAACATAAATGATACTTGACATTTTAACAAAATGATGCTTTTAAATTTTTGTATCAAACCATTGGTAAATAATTTAAATTTTTGTTGTCTTTATTGTTAAGCATTAACTAACAAAAAGACATGAAATCCGTCCAAAAACATTAAAATGTAAAGAAATGTGCCAAGTAGCAGTTTGAATCCCCTACAAAATTGAGATATAACAAAAAAGATATAGATATCATTCAAGAAAGCCAAGCTTTCATTCAAAGATACCTCGATTTAACTCGCATTATCAATTAACAATAAATTACCGATTAACAATACAAAAAATCTTGGCGTGTGCGCACTTCATTCGAGGCACCTGTTCCGGTAATATTACTAAAAAACGTTTAAAGAATCATATACGCGATGAACGGAGAACCTCCTTCTTATCGATATTGGGAAAGAATGATGTCCTTGTCAGTTATGAGACACTGGACAATACTCATGAAATTGGAGAATATTCATATATTGGAGGCAAAAAATGGTAAAACAAGATCTCTGTATATAGTATATATGATTCAAAATGAAAGATTTACTAGGATTTATATAGGACTGAAAATGAAAGATTTATTAGGATTTACTCACATTGTAGTAAAGTCAGTGTTAGGTTTAACAACAGTACTACCGAACGAGTCGAAATGACTTGTTTTTACGTGGATCGTTATAACACCACAACAATCGTCGCTAGTTCTAGTGATAAATCAGTTTTCCATTACCTTTTTACCTCGCAATGAAGTGCGCACACGCCAAGATTTTTTCTATTGTTAATCGGTAATTTATTGTTAATTGATAATGCGAGTTAAATCGAGGTATCTTTGAATGAAAGCTTGGCTTTCTTGAATGAAAGCTTGGCTTTCTTGAATGATATCTATATCTTTTTTGCTATATCTCAATTTTGTAGGGGATTCAAACTGCTACTTGGCGCATTTTTTTACATTTTAATGTTTTTGGACGGATTGCCTTTTTACCTCGCAATGAAGCGCGCACACGCCAAGATTTTTTGTATTGTTAATCGGTAATTTATTGTTAATTTATTGTTAATTGCTAATGCGAGTTAAATCGAGGTATCTTTGAATGAACGGTTGGGTTTCTTGTATGATATCTATTATCTTTTTTGTTATATTTCATTATATATTATATTTGTTACATTTTTGTGGGGAAATCCAACTGCTACTTGGCGCATTTTTTTACTTTTTAATGTTTTTGGACGGATTTCATGCCTTTTTGTTAGTTAATGCTTAAGAATAAAGACAATAAAAATTCTGAGTATTTATCAATGGTATGTATGTATATTTCATTATTCCCCTTAGGGTTATAATTCTTACATTATCCTTACTTTCTACCGCACTTATACTACTTATTACTACCGCTCGGCTCCTCTCTCCTATCCCATCCCTCGTGCTTTCCTCCTCCCTCTCTTTCCTTTCTCCTTCTCGCCACTCTCTCGCTCCTTCTTTATTTATCTTTACCGCCCGCTCTCTTATCTACTCCTTATCCTAACCTCATTCTTTCCTCACACTCTCTCATCCCTCCATCCTTCTCCACTCTCCTCCCGCGGACTTCCGTTTCCCGCGCTCTTCCTTTCACTCCACTCACTCACTCCCATACTTCCCCCTGTTCCTTCCCCTCTCAATTCCTGCAACCTCCTCAACTACTCTTCCCCCTCTCCCTCCTCTCCCAACACTTCCCTGACCGCTTCCCGCCAGACCTTTTCCCTACCCCATCCTGTGCACAACTCCCACACGTGCTCCCAGGTTTCCCTCCCTCTTCCACATATCCTGCACTCCCTTTCCCTCTCCTCCAGCCAATACCTCCCCCTCTCGTCTCATTCCCCAACCTATACCTCGCTATCCTCTGCCATCTGCTCTCTCCCCACCCCTTCCTCAGGTATTTTGGCACCCCCGCGCTCTTTATTTCCCCATACCATTCATTATATCTTGATTCTCTGATTCTCTTCTACCTCTCCTCCTCTTGCATTCTCCTCTCCCTTTTCACAATATCCTCCCCCCTCTCCCTACCCTTCTCCACCTCCGCTATGCTCCATCCTCTCTCTTCAAAAAATGCACCCCTTTCCTCTTCCCATCCCTTCAGTCCTTTTCCCCTTCCTGCTCTTCCTCTCACTTCCTCCAGACATCTCCCAGCTAGTTCCCCTCCGCCCCCCTCTATCAGCCTCTTCTCGTACCCTAATGCCCTCATTCCCTACCCCTCACTTTTTCCCTCTGCAGTTCCTCCCTCACCGCATATCCCGGTGTGCACCTTCTCACCCCCAGCACCCACCTCAAATACCTCCCCGCTAACCTTTCCAGCTCTTCCCTTTCCTTCCACCCCCATATCTCCACCCCATAACTTACCACTGGCCACACCGAACTGTCCCACAACCATATCCTTTTCTCCCAGTCCCTCCCAAACCTTCTCTTCCCTATCCCCCATACCTGCGCCATCACCGCTGCTCCCTTCCTCAACCTTTCCCTTACCTGCGACTCCTGCTTCCCATCCCTCCTTATTATGTACCCTAGGTATTTATATTCCTTTACCTCCTCTATTTTCCTCCCCCTCCACCTCCAATCTACCTTCCTCCATCTTCCCCCACCCTTCCTGCATCTCATCACTTTCGTCTTCGCTGTGTTCAACTCCAGTCCCTTCCTCTCCATATACTTTTCTAGCGACCTCATCATCCCCCTCATCCCTTCCTCATCCTCCGCCAGCAACGCCAGATGATCAGCGTATGCCAGGGAGAATATCCTCTCCTTCCCCACCATTACCCCTCCCCAGCATCCCTTCCTCATCTCCTCCTCCAGGTCCGCTATCAGCAACGTGAAGAGGCACGGACTCAGCGGGCAACCCTGTCTAACCCTGTCTTACTCCCCTACCCGTCCAGAATCTTCTCCCCTCTCTGTCTCCTACCCTCACTCTGCCTGATGTCTCCCTCAGAACCTCCTCACACCTCACCACTAATCCTTCTCTTACCCCTCTTTCCCTCATTGTCCTCACCAATACATCCCTATTCACCGAGTCGAACGCCGCCTTGAGGTCCACGAACAACACCATCAGCTTCCTCTCCCTCCTTACTACCTGCCTGTTGATTACATAGTTTAGTACGTAGATGTTGTCCATGGTACCCATGCCCTTTCTAAAACCTGTTTGACTCGGAGGCAGTATCCCCTTTCGTTCCACTTCCTCCCTTAGTCTCCTCTCCAGTACTCCTGCATATACTTTATGTCCAGTCTGTGTCAGCGTCACTCTCCTGTACTGCTCTACTTCCTTCCCCTCCCCCTTCTTCACTATTGGTATCACCATTCCCTCCTTCCACTCCTTGGGCCAACCTTCTCCCTTCCATACCCTATCGCACACCCTATATAGCCATTCCTCCACCTCTTCGCCCCCATACTTCCACACCTCGTTGGGTATCCCGTCCCCCCCGGCCGCTTTTCCCATTCTCATCCTCTGCACTCCCTCCCTAACCTCCTCCCTTTTTAATTCTTCCTCCCCGTCTCCTTCCCTTACTCTCTCACTCCCTCTCCTCACCCTTCCATCCACTCCACCCAGCAACATCCTGAAATACTCTTCCCACTCCTCCATGCCTATTTCCTCGTTTATCCTCTTCCTCCTCTTTCTTTCCATGTTTACTATCCTCCATACTTGGCTCTACGTCCTCGCCTGTTGCACTTCCCTCATCCATCTCTCCGACTCCTGTCGTTTTTTCTCCTCACACATCCTTCTATATTCCCGCTTCCTCTTTCTATACTCCTCCCCACTCCCCCCCTTTTTTCTCCACCTTCTCATCTCGCTTCTCATCTCCCTTTTCATTCCTCTACATTCATTATCCCACCAACCCCTTCTTTTTCTTTCCCGTTCCTCCCCTCCCGTCCTCTCCATCGCCTCCACTATTCTCTCCTTCAGTGCTTCCCAATCCTCCTCCACCGTCCCCGTTGCCTCTGCTCTTGTTCCAAACTCTTCCCTGAATCTTTCCCTCCCCTTCTCATCCCATATCACCCTCCTCTTCCTCCCCCTTTCCTGCCCAATCCTCCTCTCCTTTCCACTCCCCTTACTCTTACCTCTACTACCACAGGCTGATGGTCCGACTCCACGTGCTCTTCTACTTTCATCCTCTCGATCCCTTCCACTGTCCCTTCGTTTCCTATTATATAGTCAATTACAGACTCCCCCCCTGGCTCCCGTGTATGTCCACTCTCCTTCTTCATCTCCCCTCGTGCCCCCATTTGGAATCCAGTATCCCTGCTCTCCCAGAAACGCATACAGTCTCCTCCCCTCCCTGTTTATTTTTCTATCCTTTGATTTCCTTCCCTCTCCCTCCACCCCTTCGTCATACTCATCCCTGCCTACTTCTCCACCCTTCCTTCCCGTTCTGGCATTGAAGTCCCCCCCAATTAACGTCCTCTCCCCCATCCGCCTCTCTTCCGTCCATTCCTTCAGTTCCTCTAGCTTTTCCACCATATCCCCGTTCACGTACACACCTACTATCCTCCACCACTCCTCCCCCAGTCGTACTTTCCCTCTTATTATACCATCCCTTTGCGACTTTTCCAACACCCTCTCTAACCCTTTCCTTATCCCCAACATCATTCCTCCCATCGCCCTTCCTTTCTTATTCTTTCTCTTTGCCCACTGTCTTTCCCATGTTTACCCTCTTGGCATCCTCCCCTCTACCTTCTCCCACCCTTTCCTATCTACCCATGTTTCGGCCAGGACTACTACATCCCACCCTTCCAGAATCTTCCAGAACTCTGGATCTTTGTTTTTGAGCCCTGCCACGTTCCAGAACCGAATTTTCCATCCCTCACTCGCTGACCCCTCCCGCCCCTCATCTCTCCTGTCACACCCGCTTCCCGCCTCCTCCTGCGTCTCCTCTACCCCTTCCCCTCCCACCCCTGTCCTTACTTTCCCGTCTCCCCCTGCGCCTGCTCCAACCCCCCCACCTTTTCGTTTCCCGACCTCCCTTCCCAGCAGTCCTCAAATTCATCCCACCTCCTCATTCTACCATTCACCCACATCTTCATATACCCTACCTGTACTCTCTTCCCTATTCCCCTTTCCTTCTCCGCCACCCCTTCAATCAACCATCTCGCTCTCCTCTTTCCTTCCGTCAGCTCCATTCTCTCTCTCCCACCTCTCATCTTTGCCCTCGCCTGCATTACTTCTCTCTTCTCTTCCCAGCTTCCCAACTTTATCCCAACCATCCCTTTGCCCTTTTCGTTCGCCTTTCCTATTCTCCAGGCCTCCTTTACCTCCCCTTTCACTTCCAGCTTCTCCCATAACTCCTTCACCGCCACTTCCACTTTCTTCCTTTCCACCTCCAATCCCCTCATTATAATGTTATTTTTCCTCTCCTTTCTCTCCTTCCTGTCCATTTTCAGCTCTAGCGCCTTCAGCCACTTCCTCCCCTCCTCATCCACTCCCCTCTCGCCCCTCCCCTCCTTCTCCATTCTTTCCATCTTGCCTATTACCTCCTCCATCCTTTTCCCCTTTTCCTCCCAACCCCTTCTTTCCTCCCACCACTCCTCCCTCTCCTTCTCCCACCTCCTCCTCTCTTCTCACCATTACTTCATCTCCTTTTCTCCCGACTCCCTCTCCCTCTTCGTCTCCTCCTGCAGCTCTTTTATCACCTCCATCTCCCTCTCCCTCCTTTCTTCCCGCTTTCCCACCTCCTCCCTATCCCCCCTTATTTCCTCCCTCAGCTGCTGGAGCATGACCCTTATCTCATTCCCTGGCAACTCTTCTGCCTCTCCTTCCTCTCCTCCCTTCTCCTGCTGGTCGCCCCCATCCCCTGCTTTAGCTACCCCCCTCCCCCACCCTCTGGTGGTCTTCCCAACTTGGCACTCTTCCTAAATACCTGCTCTTTTTCCATCTCCTTTCCCTCCCCCTCCCTGTCCTTCCTCTTTGCCCTCCACAAACTCTCCAAAGCACTCCCATTGCTCCCTACGCCGCTCTCACTTTCCCTCCTCATTCTTCCCGCATTTACCGGCCTTTTTTTTTGACGTGGGGAAATCCTCGTGGAACCCCCACCGCCCTGGTGGGGGCGGAGGGGGAGTGCCGGACTCCTACTGGCTAAAACCCCACGGTGGCCATCCTTCGCGCATAATGGGGCGAGACCGGGAACTTTAAGCGAACACTACCGGTGCCGCCCCGCACTCGCCCCCTTCTGGGGGCACTTCCTGGACGGGCCCTCTCCAGGCGGGAAGGGTCCGTCCTCTCTTGCCGCCGCTCCGCCTCCTCCTTGTGGAGGAGCACTTCCTCACAGTAAGTCAGGAAGGCCCGCCACGCACTCTCGCTGCCGAGGATCTCCCTGACAATCCTCGGCAGCGAGAGATCACCTCCAACATATCGGACCAGGACACGGCGCTGGTCCCCCCAGGCTGGACAATCCTGGAGGGTGTGTTGCGCCGTGTCCCGGTCCCCATCGCAGTGGTGGCACTGTGCCGTCGCCTCCTTCCCAAGGCGACACAGGTACTCCCCGAAGCAGCCGTGCCCGGTGAGGACCTGTGTCGCCCGGTATGAGAGTTGCCCTCTGCCGCGATTTAGCCAAGCGTCAATGCACGGCCGAATCGCCCCGACGGCTCTGTGGTGGGAGTGTTCTGGGTTCTCCAGACGCTCCCGCCACATCTCAACAACGAGCCGCCGGGTCTGGCGCTTAAGCACCTCGACCGCCCTCTCCGTGGGGGAGGCTCCGCCCGTATCCCGGCGGAGGGCGCGAAAACCATCGTAGGTCTTCTTACTGCCCACTGCCAGGATATCAAGGGGCGGAAACCTCGCCAGCAGGGTTGCCGACGCCAGGGAGATCGTGCGGTATCCCCGCACGATCCTGACGGCCATCCGCCGCTGCACCCGAAAGAGCAGGGTGCGATTGCGCGGATTGGCCGCCAGGTCGTCCGCCCAGACTGGTGCCCCGTAGAGCACCATGGAACGGACGACTCCCGCGTACAGGCGCCGGACCCCTTCCCACGGTCCCCCGATCCTCGCTTCCTCGATGGTGCTCGAGCGCCTCCCTGATGACCCACCAGGGCAGGGTGTTGAAAGCGTTGACTATATCCAACGATATAGCCAGACACACCTTGCCCCGGGCTGCAGCCGACTCCGCCAGGGACCGCAGATGCAAGACCGCGTCCACGGTTGAGCGTCCCCGGTGGAAGCCGAACTGCCCGTCGTCGAGGTCCGGACCTGTCGCCGACAGGTGCTGGACGAGGCGGTTGGCGATAACTCGCTCGAAGAGTTTGCCCGCCTCGTCCAACAAACAAATGGGCCGGTACGCGGAGGGAGAGTCCGCGGGCCGTCCATCCTTCCGGAAGAGGACCAGCAGCGGGGGAACCTACCGCGCCTCAGACAGCTGTTAAATAGCTGCCCGAGGCGCGGGACCAAGACGCTCATGGCCATGGCCAAGGCCATGCCCGGGATACCGTCCGGGCCCGGCGCCTTGTTCGCGCGAGCCCGGAGACGCCTAATCGCGGCGTCGAGCTCACCGCCAGTGACCCCCATGGTGGCCTCGTCCCACACAAGACGGGGACGAGGCCGACCGGGGGTGGGGTCCACTGCTCCCGCAGGGAACAGAGTAGCCACCACCCGGTCGAGAAACTGGGGGTCAAGCAGCTCCATCGTTGGGGGCGCCCATGAACGTAATCGTTCCATGACGATCTTATATGGGCGCCCCCACGGATCTCCGTCCAATGTGGCGACTAGCTCGTCCCAGGCTCGGGCCTTGGCGGCTTTGATGGCCCGCTGCAGGGCGACCGCTGACTCGCGATACGCCACATACAGCTGGGCCACCACCGCCGCGATCTAACAGCGCCGTCTCCTGGCGCGGGTGTACTTGCGCCTGGGGTGGACGCGGGGGGGCCGGGCCCGGGGCATTGGGACGCCGCAGATCGACGTCATTGCGCCCCGAAGAGACTCGGCCCCCTCGTCCGGGTCGGGAGACTCGTGCTCGCCCCCGACCCGTCCTGCCAGGCCACGGCGATCGCTGCCGCCATGAGAGCGTCCCGGTCTAGGCGCCTCAGTGCCCCGCATTTGTCGGCCTGCCTTTCTTCCCTTTAATTCCCCCCGCTTCAGCCCCGCTCTTTTCCTTCATCTCTTTGTTTTTTTTTCGACACTCTTTCACCCTGTCCTCCTCCAATCCTCTCCCACACTCCTCCGTTCAAATCTCCCGCCCTGCCGGCTCCCTGCTTCCGCCTGTCGCTGCCGCCACCTGTCCCTTCACCTTCGACTCGCCAACGCCCTCTCTGTCACCCGTCACCTCGTGTCCCTTACCTAACCTCTCGCTCCCTTCGGTACTGTAACTTTCCCCCACGCCCTTTCCCCTTTCTCTCCCCTTTCCCTTCACTCTCCCTTCTCCTTCCACCATCCTGCCCTTTTCACCCTTTCCACCTTTTCTCCACTCCCCTAAATCCTTCTCACTCTCACATATCTTTCATACACCACTCTCACCACCTGTCACCGGAAACGGAAGTCGTATTTATCAATGGTTTAATTAATAAATTTAAAAGTCAAATTTTATTAAAATGTCAAGTGCCATTTCTGTTCAAATATGCACCATCACCTATGTGCATGTTTATGTTATAATGTAACTTTAATGTTACAATGTATTTATAACTTAATCATGCACATAGGAGGAGATCTAAGAAATTGAGCTGAATGTGAGAATATAGATTCCCTAGATAATATACTTTGCAATTGACAAATTCACATTACCAAAGGAAAATTACCAATAGCTAGCATACATTTAAATTGCAAATTAGATAAGCTATACCCTCATACGCACTCTAACATTGGTGTATCTTGACAGCCAAATGCGTAGCTCAGGGAGCGCATAATCTAATGTAATAAAATCTGTTGTACAAGTACTGATTACCAATAGCTAGTATGTCGCTAAATGACACATGATTGGTAATTATTGCTTGCTTACATCACTTTAGTTCTTTAGCTGGTGTTCCTCGAGCGATGAACTTGACTGCCAAGATACTACTAAATTAGACTGCGTATGAGCATTCTGCTTGATTTATGTATTATAATTATAAAGCGTTAAGTCAAGCAATGACTCAGAGAAGCAAAACAGAGATTCCCAATAGCTAGAATGTATTCAAATTGTAAATGACTTGCTTTAACACTTTACAAATTATATTCAATGCGCTATATATGCAGGCTCTCTCATTCGCAGTCTAGTTTTGAAGTATCCTGACTGTCAAGTTCCAAGCTGACGGAGTGCAAACCTAAAGTACTGAAATTAGTCTAAGCAAGTACTGATTACCAATAGCTACCATTCCCTTAAATTGTAAATAATTGCTAATATTGCTTAAAAGATTGATATACTACACACTTGACAATTTTAACTATTGGTAATCAGCACTCGCTTACCAAAACAGGGACTTGTGCGTTACGCACTTAACACTATTAACATTTCATAATTCTTAATAACGACAAGATCATAGGGACAGGCGCAAGGACAGTATAACTCTTTTATTAACTACATAAAGCATGGAATCTGGAACAAATAATAAAATCACACTTTGTCATAACCATGGCATAACCGGCTTAACCAATGTGTCGGTATGACACAGATTACAGATTATAGATCGGTAACGTAAATACGATATTTCCGTTTGCTTCCATCTCGTATGAGAAAAGTGAAAGTCACATTTTTAGGAACATGTTCCCCTGAATCTTAATTTGCCTTGCCTTTTCCACGAGTAAAACAAGCAGGAGAAATTCATATCCCCTCAAAAACATTAAAATGAAAAAAAACGCCAAGTAGCCCCCCCCCCCCCCCGCCGTCGCCGCCACCCAACATCCCAAACCACCGACTCACCGACCCACCAATCTTGCAAAAGTCATTTAAAAATTATCAAAAATAGAAATGGATATCATTGGTAAACGAAAGCTAAGTTATAATTCGGATATATAATTAATAACATACAAGAAACCCAAGTTTTCATTCAAAGATACCTCGATTTAACACGCATCAGCAATTAACAATAATAATAATAAAAAAACTTGGCATGTGCGCGCTTCATTCGAGACACTTGCTCTGGTAATATTGCTGGAAAACTTTGAAAGATGGTGGAGGAAAGGGGATGGCCGGGGGTGAGGAGGAAACTGCCGGAGGGGTATGAGTGGGAAGCACAGTGGGCGAAGAGAAGGAGCAGGAAAGGGAGGGCGATGGGGGGGATGTTGTTGGGGGTTAGAAAAGATATAAGAACAGAGAGAGCAGTGGGAGAGGGCGTGGAGGAAGGACTGATGAGGAGGAAAGTGTGGTTAGGTAGAGAGTGCTGGAGAGTAGCGGGGGTGTACGTGAATGGGGATTTGGAGAGGAAGCTAGAGGTGTTGACGGAATGGGTGGAGGACAACGTGGAAGGAAAGAGGACGGTGATAGGGGGGGATTTTAACGTAAGAACGGGAAGGGAAGGTCGGGGAGTGGGGGGCGGAGAGGGAGAAAAGCAGCGAGTCAAAGGACGAGAAGGTGGATAAGGGAGGAAGGAGGTTGTGCGAGTGGTTGGGGGAAAGGGGGTGGTGGGTACTGAATAGGAACACGGTGGGGGAGGAAAGGAGCGAGTGGACGTATACGGGAGCAAGGGGGAGTCGGTAATAGACTATGTGTTGGGGGACCAGGAGACGGCGGAAAGGCTGGAGGGGTTGGTTGTGGGGGATAGGGTGGATTCAGACCATCATCCACTGGAGGTGGTGGTAAGGGGGGAGAGGAAGGAAAAGAGGGAAGGAAAGGATAGGGGGGGGGGGAAGAGGGTAGCGGGATTTAGGTTGAAGAATGGGATGAATGGGGGGATGTACTGGAGGGAATGGAGGGAGAGGGTGTGCAGAGTGTGTGAGAGGGAGGAGGAGACTTGGAAGCATGTGTGGGAAGAATGTACGGGATGGGGAAGGGAAAAGGGCTGGCAGGAGATGATGGGCGAGATCCTGGGGTAGGAAGGGAAAGGGGAGGAGTGGATGAGGGAAGTGGAAAGGTGGGGTGAGGTGGGACAAGAGAGGGGGAGTGAATGGGGGGGGGGTAGATGACCCCCCCCCCCCTCTCTCTCTCTCGGTGAGTTCTGACACGCTACGAATAACGCTAAAAGGATATCATTGTTTAACAAGACCAGCAAACGCACGGACATCAGATTGCACCCAGTGGGTCATCTATTTCGTGCTGCATATTGCAACATATAAAGCCTCATCACCTGGCAATTTAATAACATTGGAAATACACATTGATTAACATAGCACTTGCCCTAACCAAAATAGCAATGTACTAATACAGCACGTGCGAGTGAAATTTTATTGTAGAACACTCGCATCGCCGGTACATAAGTTAAACAATGCATATTGTGTAACATTAATGTGTACTAAGTGGCATGCGAGCGAAATCAAAGACAGCTGGGAGATATCAACGATCAGCTGACCACCAGCTGACAGTTTAAAAGGACCAGCTCGTACCTGTAGAGAAAGGGACAGAGAACAGCAGAATAACCAGCCTACAAAACTAAAGAATAACAAGACGACGAGTACCGATAACAACATCGACAACGAAAAGTCTAGACGCCGTATAGAGATAGAATATAAGAGGAAAGTACAGTAGACTTAAATAGTTTAAGATATTAGAATAAGAATTGACATAGGACATAACCCCATAAACATACTGATAGTATTTTAATATGACTACCGTTTCAGATACATTTAACTCTAATAAATGCTGCGAATGTAAGTGTGTAGTGTGTGAGGATTCGAAATGTGAATTTTGTAAAAGAGCATACCACGCGAGATGTAAAAACATTAGAAACGTGTATGAAAATAATGACAAGAATGGTAAGATCATTGGATGCACAATCTGTGTTAAGGAAAGAAATAGACAGGAAATGCGAAATGGAAGTAAGCGACAACGCGAATCAGAAACTGAAATGGAAAACGAATCCGAAAATTCCATGATTATAAGGTATATAAACGACTTGAAAAACCACTTTGAAAAGCAGCTTGAACTGAAAGTAAAGGAGATGAAAGACGAAATAAGAGAATTAAAGTAAGAGCTGAAAATGGCCATAAAAAACCAGAGAATAATATAAACAAATCCACATATGCTACAACTACTAAACAACAAAGTGCTGCTGTTATTGTTAAGGCACTAGATACAAATAACACAAGGAACATTGAAAAAGAAATAAAAGACAGAGTTGACCTGACGAAACTAAACGTGGGTATAAACAAGATAAGGACAAACAAAAATGGAGCAGTAATCATCAAATGTTGCAATAAAAAAGAGAAGAAAAGTAAACTTCAAAACGAAATACTAAATAAATTAGGAAATGGTGTCCAGATAATGGAAACAACGAATAGAAAGCAAAGAGTAAAGGTAGTAGGTATAAACTATGAAGAATTTACAAAAACAGATGAAGATATACTAAATACAACAAAAACTCAAAACAATGTTCTAAATAAGGATACAAATCTTAAAATAATAAAACGTATAAATTTTCAAAGAACAAAGGAAAGCAACCAAGCCTGGATATTAAATTTAGAAATGAGTGGCATAGAGCAACAACAGCTGATAAAAGAAGGAAATCTTTATATAGGATGGCAGAGATGCAAAGTGCACGACGTTATTAAAGTAAAACGTTGTTTCAATTGCTGGGGGTATGGTCATACACACCAAACATGCAATAAAGAAATAACGTGTAATCAATGTGCTGAAAACCATAACTCTAGAGATTGCCCCAATATAAATATAAAGAGAACAAAAACCAGCAAAGTAACAAGATTTTAAAAAGGAACGTATCGAAAGTAGAAAATGACATATTCAGAAATAAGCTACAGGAAAAATACATAAATTGGCAAACAAAATTAAAAAGCAGCGAATGCCATGGAGAAACCAGGCGAAACGAAAATATAGAATTGAACAATAGAATCAAAAATTTAAACAATTTAATAAGTACGACAATAAACGAACTTGCCCCACTTCAGGAAATAAATATCAACCACAAGAGTAAGAAATGGTTTTCATCAGAAATAAAAGCGAAAATAAAAATACGAGACCAAACGTACATAAAATTCAAAATCACAAATGAAAGTAAGTATTGGACTGAATACAAATGTATAAGAAATATGATAGTGAAAATCATTAGAGATGCAAAAAAGGCGTATTATGAGAAAGAAATAATGGACAAAAGAAAAGTCCCGAAACAGATGTATAAAACAATAAATAACCTACTAAGAAAAAACAAGTCGACAAGCATAAACATTAAAAACATTATATTCGAAAATGAAGAAAAGGATATTAAAGATGACAAACATCTAGCAGATAAATTTAATACATATTTCATAAACAGCATAGAGAACATTATTAAATCAGAAGAGGTCAAAATGGAAATAGGGAATACAAGCAAGCCTGAGTTATCAAATCACAATAGCAAAAATATAAATACTCTGAACAACTTTGAACAACTTGATACAGACAAACTGAGAGAACTCATAAACAAGCTGGATAAAAATAAAGCTACAACAGATGGGATAAATAAGAAGATCATAGAAAATGTATTTGAATCTATAGGAGAGGAACTGCTTGGAATATTCAATAAGTCACTCTCTGAAGGCACTTTTCCTGAAATATTAAAGACAGCAACAGTTACGCCGATAAGAAAAGTAGCAAACTCAAATAAGGCAAGTGATTTTAGACCAATAAATCAGCTCCCGATAGTAGAGAAACTTTTAGAAATGGCCGTGGCAGAACAGGCTCTCAAATTTATCGAAGAAAATAATATTGTGTGCAAGGAACAAGCTGGTTTTAGAAGAGGGTTTTCTTGTGAAACTGCATTACAATTAATTTTACATGATTGGACAACAGAAATAAGTAACAAAAATTATGTAGGTGCAGTATTTATTGATTATAGACGTGCTTTTAAAACGATAAACCGACAAACGCTAATAGAAAAATTAGAACAATATGGCATTAGAAACAAAGCATTAGACTGGTTCCGTAGTTATCTGAATAAGAGGATGCAAAAAACCGTTGTAAATGGAATTTCTTCAGATGAAAAAGAAGTAAGATTTGGTGTTCCACAGGGCTCTGTCCTAGGACCCATATTATTCATACTATACATAAATGACCTCAAACAGCATTTAAACCAATACTGCAACATTAGAATGTTTGCAGATGATACTGTACTATATGTAGCTGATAAATGTATGAATAATATGGAGAGGAAACTAAATGAAACGATGAAACAATTAGACAAATGGATGAGTAGTAATAGCATGATTGTGAACCCTGACAAAACATACTATATGATATTCAAAAATGAACAAATGAACCAAGATAGAGACATGTATATAGGCTATAGGAACCAACAAATAGTAAGGCGACAAGAAATTAAATATATAGGAGTTGTATTAGACGAATATGTTCAATTAAAAAAACACGTAAAATATATCGAAGGAAAAGTAAGCAACAAGTTAGGACTACTAAAAAGGATAGGCAAATATGTAAGCTCAGACACAAGAAATGTAATCTACAAATCGATGATTGCGCCACAAATCGAATACTGCTCTACGATATTATTATATGCCAATAAGACTGACATTGAAAAATTACAAAAGCTGCAAAATAGAGCAATGAGAACGATTCTTCAGTGCGATATACGTACCCCGATAGGTCAAATGCTTGACACTCTAAAATACTTAACGATTAACGAATATATAAAACGCAATGTAATCGTACTGGTTCATAAAATGAGATGCCAGAATGTGGCACTAGAGATGTGCGAAAAAATCGCACATGCGAAATCAGAAAATAGGCAGAACACTAGACAAAGTACAAACATAATAATACCTCGTAAAAGAACACTTGCGGCGCAAAGAACGTTATTCTATAGAGGCTTTCAACTACACAGTGTTTATTTTGTTCCCCTCAGGGTTACAATCCTTACAAACTATTCGCCTCCCACCAACATACATCTTTACGCTCGCCTTATCCTATTCCCTAATCCCACCTCTCTCCACCTCTCCTCGCATCGACGCTCGCCTCCCCCGCTCGCTCTCTCCAGTCTACCCGTCCCTCTCTCTCTCCCCTCGTCCTCCTCTCCATCACATCCCTCCATCCATCCACACTTCGCTCACCATTCCTATCCTCATTCACACCTCGACCTCCGTTTCCGCTGCACTTTCACTCTCCTCCAATCTCATTCTCCCCTTCTCCTCCCCCCTGCCCTCCCGCACCTCTCCACGCCTCAATTTTCCTCAACCACTTTTCCCCTTTACCATCCTCAGCCAATACCTCCCCCACCATCTCCTGCCATCCCTTCTCCCACCCCCATCCTGTACAAACCTCCCAGACATGCTCCCAAGACTCCTCTTCTCCCCTGCACACCCTACACACCCTACGGCTGTCTTCCAACCAATATCTCCCAGCCCCCATCTCATTGCCCAACCTGAACCTCGCAACGCTCCTCCACCTCTCCTCTGCCCAACCCTTCCTCAGATAGCCCGGTATTCCTTTCCCTTTCACCCAACCGTACCACCTATTCGCCCTTGACTCTCTTATCTTCTCCCATCTTTCTCCCTCCTATTCTATCCTCTCCCTCGCCAACAACTCCTCTCCCCTCAGCTCCCCGCCTTCCTCTCTCATCTTTTCCACCTCCTCAATTCCCCAACCTCTCCTCATAATATTCCTTCCGCTCACATTTCCATCCTTCCACTGCCTCTCCTCTCCTCGCCCTACCTCTCAACTCCTCATAACTCCTCCTCGCCAGCTCTCCGGCTTTTCCCTCCACTATCCTCTTCTCATATCCCCAAGCTCTAATACCTGCCCTCGTCTTCAACTTCTCTTTTTGCAGCTCCTCCCTCACCATATATCCCGGCGTGTAGCACCTCACTCCCAGCACCCACTTCAAATATCTTTCCCACAACCTCTCAACCCCTTCCCATTCCTTCCACCCCCAGATCTCCACCCCATACCCTATAATCGGCCAGACCATCCTCTCGAACATCCAAATCCTTCTCTCCCAATCTTTCCCAAACCTCCTCTTTCCGATGCCCCACACCTGCCCCATTGCCGCAGCTCCCCTCCTTATCCTTTCCCTCATATGCCTCTCCTGTCTCCCATCCCTCGTTATTACATAACCCCAGTATTTATATTCTCCCACTTCCTCTATCCTCCTCCCCTTCCACCTCCAACTCACCTCCTTCTTCCCCCCTCCACCTCTCCTACACCTCATAACCTTTGTCTTCCCTGTATTAACAACCAGCCCCTTTTTTTCTTCATATATTTCTCCAGCGTTCCCATGGCTCCCCTCATATCCTCCTCGTCCTCCGCCAGTATCGCCAGATCGTCCGCGTATGCCAGCGTGTATACCTTTTCTCCCCCCCCCCCCCCCCCCCCCCCAGTTTCGTACCTCTCCACCACCCCTTCCTCATCTCCTCCTCTATGTCCGCCAGCATGATCGTAAATAGACAGGGGCTCAGAGGACACCTTTGTCTGACTCCCCTCCACGTCCAGAATCTCTCCCCTTCCCTCTCCCCCACTCTAACTTTGCCTACCGTCTCCCTCAACACCTCTTCACACCTCCTACTAGCCCTTGCCTCACCCCCCTCTCCTTCATTGCTCTCACCAACACTTCCCTGTTCACCGAATCAAAGGCGGCCTTCAGATCGACGAAGAGTACAACCAACCTCTTTACCTTCCTAGCTACCTGTCTGTTGATCAGGTAGTTAAGAACGTATACGTTGTCAATTGTTCCCCTCCCCTTCCTGAAGCCGGTTTGATTCGGTGGCAGTATCCGCTTCCCTTCCAGCTCAGCCTTCAGTCTCTCCGCCAGTACTCCCGCATACACCTTGTACGCCGTCTACGTCAGGGTTATTCCCCTGTAATCCTCCACCCTGCTCCCATTGCCTTTCTTCAGAATTGGCACCACCACCCCCTCTTTCCATCCCTCCGGCCACCCTTCCCCCCTCCACACCTTGTTGCATACCTCTAGCAACGCACTTTCCACCTCCTCCCCTCCGTACTTCCACAACTCACTCGCAATACCATCACTTCCCATTGCTTTCCCATCTTTCATCCTTTTCACCACCGCTCTCAACTCCTCCCTCGATATCTCTCCCTCCTCATCCCGCCACCCCCCTTCCCTTCCCGCCCCCCTCACCACCCTCCACCCTACTCCACCCAACAATTCCCTGAAGTAATTGTCCCACTCCTTCATCTCGATGTCCTCACTCACTTGACTTCTCCTCCTTCTCTCCCTATTAATCAACTTCCAGGCATCCCCTTCCGTTCTCACCCCATCTCCCTCCTTCATCCAGCTCTCCGCTCCACCTTCTTCTTCTCCTCGCACATCTTATTCCACAGCCCCCTTCTTCTCCTATACTCCTCCCCACTTCCTCCCGCCCTTTTCCAACTCCTCAGTTCTTCCCTCACCTTCATCTTCTCCCTTCTGCACTCCTCATCCCACCATCCCCTCTACCCTCCCCTCTTTCTCCGTTTCCCATCCTCTGTAGCGCCTCTTTCACTCTGCATTCCAGCCCTTCCCAACTTTTTCCCTCCGCTCCGTCCTCTTTCTCCCCTTCTCTGAACATTCTCTTAAAATTCTCCCTTCCCTCTTGCCCCCAGTCACCTCTCCCCCTCCTCCTTTCGTTTCCCTTCCCTTCCTCGTATCCCCCCTCTTCACCGCTTTAACCAAAACTTTTATCGGTTGATGATCCGACTCTACCCTCTCCTCCACCTCCACGGTCTCAATCTTTCCTGCCGTGTACTCGTTCACCAGTACATAGTCAATTACCGTCTACCCCATTCCTCCCACATACGTAAACTCTCCTTCCTCATCCCCCTTCACATTCCCATTCGCTATCCACCATTCCCTTTCCCTGACAAATTCCACCAACTTCCTCCCTTCTCCGTTCACTTTCTCATCTTTTGACCTTCTACTCCACTCCTCTCCCTCCAGCTCACCTCCCCCCACTATCTCTCCTCCCAACCTCCCAGTCCTCGCATTAGTCTCCCCCAATTATCGTCCTTGTACCTTCCATACCCTCCTCCATCCAGTCCCTTACCCATCTTCCTCTCCAGGTCGCCGTTCACATATAGCCCTACTACCCTCCAGCTTTCTTCCCCTACCCACATCCTCCGCACCATCAACCCTTCCTCCTCCACCCACCCCTTTTCCTCCTCCCACCTAATCCCCTTCCTCACCCCCATCATCATTCCTCCCATCGCCCTTCCTTTCCTATTCCTTCTTTTCGCCCACTGCGCATCCCAAACATATCCCTTCGGTTGCTTCCTCCTCACTCCTGCCCAACCCTTCTCGTCCACCCACGTCTCCATCAACACCATCACGTCCCACCCCCCCAGACCATCCCAAAAATCCTTATCTTTATTTCGCAGACCCGCCACGTTCCAAAACACGATTTCACACCCACTCACTTCCTCCCCCCTCTCAACTTCCTGCGTGCCTCCATCACCTTCCTCTTCGCCTCTCTGCTTTCCAGCTTTGCCAGCACTATCCCTCTCCCTTTCCCTTTCCCCCCTCTGAGCTTACCTTCACTACCTGCTTTATTTTGCCTACCTCTTTACCCTCCAACTCCATTCCCCTTATTATTACATTCTCCCTCCTTTTTATCCACTGCTAACTCCAGTCTCCTCACTCTCAACATCCCCACCTCCCCTATCCCATTTTCCTCCTTCCTCTCTGCCTCCCATTTTTTCATCTTCTCCATCACCTCCTCCATTCTTTGACCCTTTTCCTCCCACCTCCTCTTCTCCTCTCGCCACTCTTCTCTCTCCTCCCTCCACTCCTGCCTTTCCCTCCTCCCTATCTCCCTTTCCCTGCTGAGTTTCTTCCGTATCCCCATTAGAAGCTCCATCTCTCTCTCCCTCTTTTCCTCCCTCCTCTCTACCTCTTCCTTGAACCTTCTCATTTCCTCCATCAGCTGCCACACCATCCCTTTCCACTCGCCCAGCTCCCCTTCCCCTAGCCCTCCCCTGTCCTTTCCTTCGTCTGCCCCCCCGGTTCCGTCAACCCCTCTCCGCGCCACTTTCTTGTTCCCTCCACCTGTTGGCGACCTTCCCGTCAGCACGCTTTTCTTAAAGACCTGCCCCGCTTCCTTCTCCTTATCCTCCTCGTCTCTCCCTTTTCTTTTCACCCTCCACATTCCTTCCAAACCTCCTCCTACACCTACTAGGCTGCTCATGCTGTGCGTCCTCAGCCTCTCAACATTCGAAGGTCGCCCCCTCTTCTTCCCCTTCTCAGCACCTCCCTCCTTCACCCCTTCTCCTCCTCCCTCCTTCGCCCTTTCTTCTCCTCCCTCCTTCGTCCCTACTTCCTCCACCGTCTCACCTTCCATCCTCTTTCCGTTCCTCCTTTCAAATTTCCCGCCTCCTTTATCCACTCTCCCACCTGCCTAGCGCCACCTGTCCTCCCTCTACCAGACTGCTCCACTTCCCCCTTTCCCCGCGCTTACGGTCCGCCGTGCGCTCCACGTGCCTTCCCTCGCCTAACCTCTACCTTTCTCTCAGCTCCTCTCACCCTTTTTCCTTCACCGCCCCCCTTGATCCCTTTCTCACCCAACGTTCCCTACACCTCGCACTCCCTCCCTATGCCCTTCACCCTTCCTCCTGAAGCCTTCGCCCTTCACATACACTTTCTCCACTCTCAAACACCTTTCTCACACCTTTCACACTCGTCACCGGAAACGGAAGTCTAGAGGCTTTCAACTATATAATGAAATACCAAAGGAAATGAAATGTATAAACAATATAAAAAATTTTAAACAAAGACTTAAAGAACATATTAAGACAATGAGACAAGATAGGTTGTAGAAATTTGACATGTAGTACAAGAGTAGATAAGTATGGAAGCAGTACTACGCAAACGACAAATTTGTCGAAATGATAAAGTAAAATAAAAATTTGTATATATATGACGGGTCATTGTCTTAGTATTAGTATTATAAAGGACAGAAAATATATATATGAACTGCCACGAAATTATTGATTCCCCAATGACTGGCGAGGGGCTAGGGGTAGGATGGGGGTTCCCCTTTGGTGATTAAATTTCGTGGGCAGAGAAAACTTAAACAAAAATAAATCGAAAAAGAGGAAAACGGGGGAATCTAACCGCGCGAGCGGTTTTATCAAAAGAAAACGAACTATGATTCCTGACGACGGACGATGGTCCACGCTGCCTTACGCCGTCCAGACCATATTCATATCTAGACGCGGTCCTTTGATTATTAACCGTCGACGTTGGCCCACGCAACTTAACCCAACCCGGAAGCTGTTATTGCAGACGGCCAAGAGTCTCCCGTATTGGGTCCTAATTGCATTCAGACGAAAACGGCGATAGTGGATTGTGGCCACTTGGTCCAGTCGCAGGCGGCCGAACTCAAATCGAGCCCCGTTCAGCCGGACAATAATGCCGCGGCGGGTGATTTGAATTCGGACGTGCACTCGTCACCAACGTACTACCAGGACCCTTCGGAGGCGCACCGTCAAGGGTTCCATTGGTTTGGGCCCCGGGCCCGAACCCTCTTGGTTTTCCGGAAGGGCCGACTCGTAAAGGTTTCAAACTTCCGTCAATCAACTGGCTAGCTAGACTCAGAAGGAGAGGGGGAGGTTCGCGACTCAGAACAGAGAATGGAAATTCTTACACTGGTCTCCACCAATATGAGTTACTGGGGTGGATACGCTCTCTTAAGTGTAACTATTAGCTCGGAATACCCAATTAGACTCCCGGTGGAGTTACGATAGACACAATTATGGATTCCAGAAGGAATCCCGATAACCACACTATAGACTCCCGGAGGAATCTCGCTAGACGCTGAGTAGACTCCAAAAGGAATCTCGATAGCCACAAAGTCAGACTCCAAAAGGAATCTCGATAGTCACAAGGTAGACTCCAAAAGGAATCTCGATAGCCACAAAGTTAGACTCCAAAGGAATCTCGATAGCCACAATATTAGACTCCAAAGGAATCTCGATAGCCACAATAGTAGACTCCAAAGGAATCTCGATAGCCACAATAGTAGACTCCAAAGGAATCTCGATAGCCACAATAGTAGACTCCAAAGAATCTCGATAGCCACAATATTAGACTCCAAAGGAATCTCGATAGTCACAAAGTTAGATTCTAAAGGGAATCTCGATAGTCACAAAGTTACATTCCAAAGGGAATCCCGATAGTCACAAAGTTAATTTCAGCGTATCCCCAGTAACTCTATTCACCAGATGAAGTCGCCGCTGCCTTGGCTGCCGCCAAGCGTTTCACAAAAAGGCGGACGTTAGCCGCCGCGAAAATAGTCACAATATACAATAGATGGTGAAGGCGTGTTGCACAATAATTAAACCGTTAACATTGCCAAGGGTAGTATTAACCCACCCGCAGCCTCAGAAGTACACCCGCCAGTGCCCATTGGCACTAATAACGAAATGAAAAAGGGCACAAGATAGTCCGCTCACCGATCCCAAACTGGAGATGAATCGGTGTCGTCCTCGTAATTGCTCGTGGCTGGAGTGAGGATCCTTGATAGCGTCTTTCGGCAACAGTTCACTTAGCACCAATATCACTGAGATGACTGAGTTACTTCTTGCCGAATTCTAGCGGAATTTATACACGCCGATCGAGTGCTCCGGGCGCGACGATTGGCTCCTGTCTACGTTTAATCACCTCGTGATTGGTTCCAGGGTTCCTCACTTACTTTCTTAGGATCTTCTAAGGACTGTATTATCTGCACAGCGTATTTCCGCGGAAGTTCGGCGGCTTGGCCAAAAACAGCCGTCTTCCTTAGCGGAAGCAAAAACAGAGTTCTGACTCGCGTTAGAACTCTGGCAGGGCCGCAGGTAGTCGATAATCGACACCCTGCCCTATAATGAAGGGAGGAATCCTTCAGGGCTGATAATTCCTCTATCAATCCTATACACAAAAATCCACTCACATAGCGGGCACGAAGGTGTGCCTCGCGAGTGGAAGACACGAAAATGTCGAAGCTGCCCACACGTTGCCACAACGGTGGTTGAACGGTGAGGGCAGAGAGAATTTGGAGCCGGCTCTTCCGCACCCCCAAGCCCAGTCCGGAGCAGGCAAGTGGGTGTCCCTCTGTCCCTTCCGACCGAGAAATCGGAGGGCTTCGACCACTAACTGGCATCAGTCTGGAAGTTCCTAATCCTAAGTAAAATAAGCAATTTCTCCGCGCGATGCGGCCCTGAATCCGCTGCTCTACGCAGCGGTGCGTAGATGGTTGACGCCAATGGGTGGTGATCCGACTCCTATGCGGTGTATTGGTTACGCTGTAACTCAAAGGTGTTAACTGTTCCCCCTAGGTGTCGTTGGGAACCTTAATTGTTAACTCATTTCATCTAATACGCTACCAATTCCCACCCCGAGCCCTGAGCGTGTCCGAGGACGTGCAATACGCTAAATCTTGTGACGTGCAGCAAAACTGCAACGTCACAGAACATAGCAGTAAGTACTGTCTGTATATATTGCAAGTACAGTACAAACTTGGTAAGAGAGTAAAGCGGAAGTCTAGTCATTTATATACTCATGTATATAGAAACGTGTAATGTGAAAGTGTGAGAATGCGTGTGTGCAGGTAGGAAAATAGTATGTTAGGTATGATATGTACTGAAACGGTAGAAAGAATGTATGAATGTAAGGAGCTGAAAAAGTCAGCCCTAAACAGTAATATGTGTAGAAACTAGCTAAAAATAAACGATGTCATCATCTCTCTCTCTCTCCCCCTCCCCCCTCCCCTCCCTCTCTCTCTCTCTCTCGCATCCAATATAGCCATTTTGTGGCATCGCATTGCATAGGAGAAAGCTGAGAGAGTTTTGCAAACTTATGTGAACATACCATAACCTTTTAACCTCACACTGACAGATAGAACATTTTGACTAATACCGCACGTGCAAGTTGCATACGTTGCAGATTACACTCTCGGGGCACTCACGCATGAATATCAAATAAATACAATTATTTATTTGATGATCACATCCACTGAGTGCCAAATACGAGATTGTCAGACCTCACACGACTGAATCACAGAACACAGACCAGGACTGATTACCACGACAGAAATTGACTATCAAGAGCAACAAAACCAAGGAGGACAACATCTCATATATACGATAAGCTAAATTTATAAATATCAGAGACAATATTAGTATAATCTAAATACAGTAGAGATATATCATTGACAATTAGGAAGTAACGTAGAGTAAAGGCAGTTAGAAATAGAGTAGGTATTGTATTAAACTGTTCACTAAACTAAACTAAACATGAGCGTAGGTACAGGACCGTTCAACTCAAATAAATGCTGCGAGTGTAAGAGGGTAGTATACGAAGACATAAAATGCGAAAATTGTCAACGAGTTTACCACCAACAATGTAAGTTGATTAGGAACGTATACGATAACGAAAATGGGACTGGTGAAATAATTGGATGCACAATATGTATTAGAGAAGGAAACAAAATGGAACAACGAAAAAGTAAGAAAAGGAAGTGTGACACAAACGATGAACAACTTGAAAATACGGCAACATATATAATGAAACAGGTAGAAGATCTGAAAACATTTTTTGGAAAACTATTCCAAGATAAAACGGAGGAACTACATAGAGTAATAAATGATTTGAAGCAAGAACTTCGAAAGGATAAAGAAAGTGCAACAGAAACTACAACAATATCTAAGTACTCGGAAATTGTGAGAGAGAAAAAGAAAAAAACTTCGCCTGTAATAATAAAACCAAAAGGAGATGACAACCCAATAAACATTGAAAGAGAAATTAGAGAGAAAATAGATGTTGTGAAACTAAATCTAGGCATAGATGAAATTAAAACAAACAAAAAGGGGACGGTAATAATACATTGTGATGAAGGAGAAAAGGAAACACTCAAACACGAAATCAAAAATACAATGGGGGACAATATTAATATTATTGAACCCAAAAAGAATGTCAAACACAGACTGAAGGTAGTAGACATTAGGAACGAACAGTCGGTAAGAAATGACAACGAACTAATAAAAGCTATTAGCGAACAAAACAACATTATAGGGACCAAGAACGAAAATATAAAAGTTATTAAAAGGATTATGTATAATAGAAACAAAACAATAGATAAACCATGGTCGCTAATTATTGAATTTGAAAAAGAACAACATCAGCAGCTACTGAAAGAAGGAAGGATATACCTCGGATGGCAGAGATGCAAGGTATATGATGCTGTAAATGTAAGACGCTGCTTCAACTGTTGGGGATATGGACATACACATGCTACTTGTAAAAAGGAAACTGTATGTAAATTCTGTGCCGAAGTGCATGATAGCAAGAAATGCCCGAACATGAATATGAACGCTGCAAGGAAATGTATAAATTGCACGAATCAAAAACGTAAATATAATGAGGAAAACATTGATGAGATGCACGAAGCCACCGATAGAAATTGTCCTTATTATATGAGAATAGTCAGAAAAATGAGTAGCATGGAATAGCAATCAAAGAACAAGACTTATAACGAAAATATCACCTATAGAAATATGAAATGTATAAACATACAGAGCTTGTACACGAAACTTGATCAAGTCGAAAATTTCCTCCTGAAGAACAAGCATATAGATATATTAGCATGTACAGAAACAAGAATATCAAAGGAAATTATGGATAATGAAATAAAACTAAAAGGATACAATACTGTTAGATGTGACTCAGAAAGCAAAGGTACAGGTGGTGTTATATTATATGTACAAAGTAATGTCAAGTACAAGGTTTTAACACTCTCGAAATTAGAAGGAAATTACTGGAGCATTTCAATACACATTAGTAGCACGTACTTCAAAGGGAAACTATTAGTAGTTTATCATTCCCCAAACCCACCAGATAAACATTTTCTGAGCTTTCTTGATAGCAAGTGTGAGGAACTTCTGAAAAACGACGACCTTATAATAATGGGAGATTTTAATATGGATTTCTTAAAACCGAAATATTATGAACATAAGCTGGAAAATATACTATCGACGAAAGGAATGAAACAATACGTAACGCACCCGACAAGAATAACACCAGAGAGTCAAACAATGATAGATTTGATATACTCCAATATAAAGATAAATTGTACAGTTGACCATAAACCTAAGATTTCAGATCACTCATGGATATCAATTACATTTGATAATATTGTCAGTATGAACGATAGGAACGATAAAAATAGGAAAATATACAAGAGAAATTTTAAATTATTTGACGACCACTTGTTTATAAATAAGTTGCGGGAGAATATTAATCTTAAGTTTAATGATTATAAAGAAGACCGTGAAGAAGGTAACTTAAGTTATATAGTAAATGACATGGAGCACGTAAACAGGATGGCAAATGGACTAATTTTAACAATAACGAAGACTCTTGACGAATTAGCTCCTTTGAAGGAAGTAAATAATATTAATATGAACAAAAAATGGTTTTCACGTGATTTAAAGAATAAAATTAAGCACAGGGATCATGCGTATACGATGTATAAAATTACAAACGACATCGGTTACTGGACAATATACAAAAAGGCAAGAAATGAAATAGTAAAGCAAATTCAACAACTAAAGAAACAATATTATGTAAACGAAATCGAAAAGGAGAAAGGTAATCCAAAACAGATGTGGCAAACTATTAAAAGCTTACTTAGAGATAATAAACACAGCGATATTAAGGGGCTAGGGTACCCACGTGACTTTTAGCGAGTTGGCTCACCATCGAATACCGACCATTACCGCCGGTATCAGGAGACTCGGTAGAGTCTCGCGCCAAGTAGTAGTTATATATATAGTACAGCGCGCGACTACCGAGGATACTTATCCCGAAGTGTAGCGGTTTTCGTCCGCTATAAAACTTTCACCTCGATTTATGGAAAAGTTACAGCTCCAAGGATTTATTTCTGAATTTTGTATTTTTTCGTTGATTTTTCTGAATCGAATGAGCCAAGAATCAAGCGAATCGGTTCAGTCGTTCAAGAGATATGGATTTCTCCTGCTTATTCTTCTCGTGAAAACGGCAAGGCAAATTAAGATTCATCAGGGGAACTAATTCCTAAAAATGTGGTTTTCACTTTTCTCATACGAGATGGCAGCCAACGGAAATATCGTATTTACGTTACCGATCTATAATCTGTAATCTGTGTCATACCGACACATTGGTTAAGCCAGTTATGCCATGGCTGGTTATGTGTCATAATGGTTATGTGACACAGTCCAATTTTATTATTTTATTTTATTCCAGATTCCATGCTTTTATTTAGTTAATAAAAGAGTATAGTGTCCTTGCCCCTGTCCCTGTAATCTTGTCATTATTAAGAATTGTGAAGTGTCAAATGTGTTTGGTGAACGAGTGCTGATTACCAATAGTTAAAATTGTCAAGAGTGTAGTATATTTATCTTTAAAGCAATATTAGCAATTATTTATTTACAGTTCAAGGGAATGCTCGGTATTAGTAATCAGTACTTGCTCAAACTAATTTCAGCACTTTAGGTTTGCGCTCCGTCAGCTAGGTATTTGACAGTCAGGAATAATTTGTAAAGTGTTATGTCCAATCATTTAAAATTTCAATATATTATAGCTATTGGGAATCTCTCTTTTGCTACTCTGAATCATTATTTGATTTAACGCTTTAGAATTATAATATATAAACCAAGCAGAATGCTTATAGGCAATCTAATTTAGTTGTATCATGATCATGACTGTCAAGTTCATCGCTCAAGGAACACTTCAGCTAAAGAATAAAATGAATTAAGCAAGCAATAATTATCAATCATGTGTCATTTAGCGACATACGAGCTATTGGTAATCAGTACTTATTTAACAAATTTTATTACATTAGATTATGCGCTCCCTGAGCTATGCATTTGGCTGTCAAGATACACCAATGTTAGAGTGCGTATGAGGGTATAGCTTATCTAATTTGCAATTTAAATGCATCCTAGCTATTGGTAATTTTTCTTTTGCTAATGTGAATTTGTCAAGTGCAAAGTATATTATCTGAGGAATCTATATTCTTACATTCAGCTCAATTTCTTAGATCTCCTCCTATGTGCATGATTAAGTTATAGATACATTGTAACATTAAAGTTACATTATAACATAAACAGGCACATAGGTGATGATGCATATTTGAACAGAAATGGCACTTGACATTTTAATAAAATTTTACTTTTAAATTTATTAATTAAACCATTGATAAATAATTAAAAATTTTATTGTCTTTATTGTTAAGCATTAACTAACAAAAAGGCATGAAATCCGTCGAAAAACATTAAAATGTAAGAAAATGCGCCAAGTAGCAGTTGGACTTCCCCACAAAAATATAACAAATATAATATATAATGAAATATAACAAAAAAAATAGATATCATACAAGAAAGCCAAGCTTTCATTCAAAGATACCTCGATTTAACTCGCATTAGCAATTAACAATAAATTAACAATAAATTACCGATTAACAATACAAAAAATCTTGGCGTGTGCGCGCTTCATTCGAGGCACTTGCTCCGGTAAGATTACTAAAAAACTTTTAAAGAAACATATACGCGATGAACTGAGAACCTCCTTCTTATCAATATCGGGAAAAATGATCTCCTTGTCAGTTATGAGGCAGTGGACAATGCTCATGAAATCGGAGAATATTCATACATCGGAGGCAAAAATGGGATAACAAGGCCGCTGTATATAGTATATATGATTGAAAATGAAAGATTTATTAGGATTTACTCATATTGTAGTAAAGTCAGTGTTAGGTTTAACACCAGTACTACCAAACGAGTTGAAATGACTTTTTTTTTACGTGATTTTTTATTGCCTTTTTACCTCGGAATGAAGCGCGCACACGCCAAGATTTTTTGTATTGTTAATCGGTAATTTATTGTTAATTTATTGTTAATTGCTAATGCGAGTTAAATCGAGGTATCTTTGAATGAAAGCTTGGCTTTCTTGTATGATATCTATTTTTTTTGTTATATTTCATTATATATTATATTTGTTATATTTTTGTGGGGAAGTCCAACTGCTACTTGGCGCATTTTCTTACATTTTAATGTTTTTCGACGGATTTCGGTCTCTCGAACGTGTTACTTACCGGCTTTGAGCACCAAGAATAACGCGAGATGGAGTTATTGGCGTTTTCCACCGAGAATATAATTGAGCGAAGAAAAGAATTTATAGAACAGAATGAGGTTACTCTGGGAATACTCATGCTGTGATATCAAAAATTTCTTTTTTTCAGGAAAAAAATTGTATTTCAGGAAACGATAGAAGCATATAATTATACTATTTACTAAAGATTTTACCACCATTATTAGTAAAATGTGAATTAGCAAAAAGGTTATCAAATGAAAGATACTATTTATTAGAAAAGAGATAGAGGAAGAATATGGAGTGAAGGCTAAGGAATTTATAAGCATTTTATTTATATCATTTATTAAACATTTGGTTACAAGAACTATGGCCAATATACACTTATTGATACTAATGTATAAATATTATGTTGTGTAACGTATATACTCTTCCTCGTACGAAGTCTACTCCGATCTTAGATGGATGAATCTCGAGCTCTGGAAATGATTGGAACACAATGGCAATAAGTTTGTTTACCGTGGGTGATTACATACTGGGCATTTCTTGCCAAATTGCCAACATTCAAACTTTCCTATTCTTTTTCTGAGTTACTTTGCATGAGGCTCCGCTAAATCCTCCCTTGGATTGGTCTGTATGTTCTTCCTCAAAGTTACTTTCCAGTGATTACAAGTTACTCTTTTATGAGTGGTGTTGCTGTGACATCAGGACCTGCGAAATAAATGTATACATATCCACATAGATTTTGAATGAGTTTACATAATCTGGATCAGTTTACGTGCAATCTACTTATCTTTTGAAATATTCTGGCAACATTTCCTTTTCTCTATTTCCTGCAGCATGATTAGTCCTTGCAAGCGCCTACAAAACACAAGTAACGTTACTTTCTTCCAGTAAATTGCATACATTGATCTTTTGAAACTACAATAGTAATACGTACCATTTTCATATTCTGTGATGATATTGACCATTTCAAGACAAATAAGGGGTAGCTAAAAATAAAAATTAGTAGAATTATATGAAGAGGCCCTCCGCCACCCCCGTCTGAGACGGTCCTCTTCATTATTTCTGAACAAATTCTTATATTGAAAATTACAAGTTACCAGTAAATTTTCAGAATGTATTGTTTCAGAGTGTATAGTCTCCAATGACCCGGTGTCATTGGGCAGCTTTTCAAAATCAGCTGACCTGCATCCTCTGGTGCAGTATAGTGTCTTTACAATTATTACAATCTCCAATGACCCGGTGTCATTGGGCAGCTTTTCAAAATCAGCTGACCTGCATCCTCTGGTGCAGTATAGTGTCTTTACAATTATTACAATCTCCAATGACCCGGTGTCATTGGGCAGCTTTTCAAAATCAGCTGACCTGCATCCTCTGGTGCAGTATAGTGTCTTTACAATTATTACAATCTCCAATGACCCGGTGTCATTGGGCAGCTTTTCAAAATCAGCTGACCTGCATCCTCTGGTGCAGTATAGTGTCTTTACAATTATTACAATCTCCAATGATCCGGTGTCATTGGGCAGCTTTTCAATATCAGCTGACCTTCCCCCCCTGATACAGTATTACATCTACATATCATCATTTTCCGACATTTCTTCCTCCCTGGCGGTGGGAGGAGGTTTTTTCTTCCGTTCTGTGACCTTCACATACGCGGGTTCTCTAATCGGCTGACCTCTGTTGTACCGACTATCTACGAGTTCAGGAAGCAAGCAATCCTCATAAAAAGTTTTCAACTGTGCTTCCATCTTTGTTTTCCAAAAATCGTCATCTTTCTCGATTTTTGTGATCTTCATTCCCTTTGGTGTCCACAAACAGAATAAGGCATGCTGCCTTTCTGTAATGTGCAACTGCCCTTGCACTTGATAAAAGTAATGATGGGTCTTCCTCAATCCATCGCCTTCGTAGAGCTTTCGTATGCCGTCAAGCTGCTCAATTGCTTCTTCAGGTGTCAAGTCCTTAGCAGAATACGGGCATTTTACTTCTACAAGTGTATCATCATCAATGAGGCCATCAGGTGTCGCACCTAAGTATGGTACGACGCTATCAATGAAAAGGCCGCAAGATTGTACGGTAGTTCCTAATTGTTCTTCCAATTGCCTCAACGCATTTGCTTCGTTTTCTTTTCCATAATCCAGTGCCACTAGACTGAGTTCCTGGCGGTACAGTATGCTCTTCACTTTATTTGCGCTTGGCGTGTCCTTTCGTGCGCGGCATACTGAACCGAAGTTGGATGCAGTCAATAGTTGTCTTCGATATGACTTCCATCTTGCATCATTTGCTTGATCGCGTGTTTCTGCTTCAATTTTCCATCGTGACGTCTGCCATTCATACAACATTGCCATGTGTCTCTCCAACTCAGAAGAGTACACTGCTTCCTCCATGTCCGATTTGTCAGCATCGGGGCCGTAATCCTTATCACAAGATTGCTTCTGGTATTTTGATGACGATGCTTTTGCTTCTTTCTTGTATTTCTTCGCCATTTCTAATGCCTGTTTACGACGTTGTTCCATTTTCGTCAAAATAACTGTTGGTTCCTTATCCATCGCTGTAGCCAGCCGGCTCAATGTTGCTTTTACGTTGAATCCAACAACTGCGGCAGAAGGCAGTCTCACAGAACAGAACTCTGCCTTGGTAAGATCCTTTTCGTCCAAAATTTATTCGTTTTCCTCCAATGTTTTTGGCAATAACGCTGTTCAAACTCTCCACGGTATTATTATTGAGCCCATATAACATACTTTCAGCGTTTGCATAAATCGGTCTCATAACATCCTCTATATGCTGGTATAATCCTGTTTTCTTCAATTCCGGTACGTGGTTGATGTTCTTCGGGTCCGAGTATTTCTTACAGAAATATCCCAATTTTTTACACTCTTTGTGTTCACCGAAAACATGGCTCGGTACATTTTTTAAATCGTTCTTGAAGTTGCGCATTCGTTCGGTAAGCGGCAGCTGTTCTGTGTATCGGTATTCTGCAGCTTTTTGTATGCCAATGCGCAGGCGAAGAATATTTCCTTTGATGATATCTCGTGAATTTTTAAAAGGTCCTTTTGACACTAATTCACGTAGCTTCCTACAGAAAGATCGCAAGACGTGGTTGCGACATTCAATCTTTTTCAAACGAATCCCGTAGTCTTTATATGGATCATTGTCCGCTATCTTTTTGGTAACGCTGCTGTCACCATCGCCAACTAATATGCCGTATATCAGGCCATGCATTTCGATGCTGCACTTGAAGCCTTCTACAATTGCAGCGGATTCCATACTTGTGGAAGTCGCATCACGACCCCAATTCTTGTAGCAGCGATGCTCACGCGGTGCTTGCTTCTTTTTAGCTGCTGTGAGACAGATCATGCAGAACTTGTTCTTTACATTGTAGTAAAGGGCCTTCCTCGTGGCGTATCCTACGATGGCTCCTACGCCGGAAGTAGAGTTATACTCCCCGCCACGGTAAACCCTTTTCAACCAACTTCCATCAGCAACAACTGAGATGATGGGGGTATTGGTCTCAGGATGAACGTCACCTTTTGCGATTGCTATCTCTCTCTCCTCTTTCGCAGCTTCCTCCATTTCTCGCAGTGCAGCCACTTCAAATCCATCGATGATGTTTTCCTGGCACTTCTCATACATTTTTTTCGACATGCATTCTACGTTCATGGCAGACATCATTTCTTCCAGTTGGTTATATCCGCCACCTGTCACCATTGTTCCAGAGACAGCGCTGTGATTGAGATCCATCTTGTCCTCATTTTCAGGCAAGCATGGTATTCGCTCTTCATATCCGCACATTTGACACTTGGCCGTATAAATCTTGTGTAATCCAATTTTTCGACATCCAATTAGTTTGAAATATTGGACACCGCAGTCGATTTTGGAATGAGCGCCAAGATTTATTATTTTTTGAAACAAGTAGCCAAAGTCGACGAAGTCTATGCCTTTCGAACATGGCTCTTCCGGCTGTGGTGTCTGTGCTCTTTCTACCACCCAGTACTCATCGCCATCGTCACCGCTATCATTTTCGCCTATTTCCTCTTCAATGGGTGGTTCTGGATCCACATTCCCCACATCGACTTCTTCTGGTACTATTTCTGGTCTCTCTTCTAAACAATCATCGAGAAGATTATTCATCCAGTCATCATCATCAATTTCCATTTGACTGCTTTCCTCTACAGCAGGAGCATCTACAATTTCTGGGGGAATTGCTTGTGTGGACTCGTGTTGCAATTTGTCCATTATCTCAATATTGTCACGTTCCATCGTATTCCGAATTTCCTGGTCGTCTGAAGTCTCGTCCATTTCTTCGACGATTTCTTCAACGACGATTATTTCCTCTTCCTCTTCATATCTCGTTGATATATTTTCAAGGAGCTCTTCGTTCTCTACCTGTAAATCCTGTAAAGGGAAGGCTATTGCGCCAGCAGCAGAGGTGCACGGGTCCATTTCTATAGCAGATGGACTTACCACTTCCATCGAGCTACATGCACCGCTGTCAGACTGCGTGTCTGCTGCCGTATTACTAGTATTATTATTATCGCTTACCTGCCGGCGCGCTGCCTCCTTCAGCTGTCGCCTGTGAACATAGATACAATACAAATAAATAAATATTCGAAACTGAACAACGGAAAAAAATAAATTACATGCAAGGAAATACAAAGGAACACTGTAAGATTTGAGATTGTCAAAAGTCAATCAGTACCCGACCCTATTGACAATCGCCGACCATCGGTGAAAAAAAGCTAACGTCTGGGCACCAAGTGTGCACTCGACGCTCGGATCCCTCAGCCGCGACCAGGCCCCATCCCCCGTCATAAATCTATCACCGGACCGACTTTCTGATTGTTGCTTAGTCAAGTACGAGCCTCTCTAAAGTATATTGCCGCTAGCATTATTGCTTCTCGCATCCACCGATCGTTGAGCGGTTTATTGAAAAACGATTATAGGAAATATTCAGAAATCTCGGTAGTCGAACGGAGAGAGACAACGAAATTCGTATGTCGGTGTGATTACCCGATTCGGAAACATACCGATTTTCCTGCGCATTCTGTTCGTGCAAGTAATGAGGGAACAGAAGTAAGAAAACGGTGCGTTGCAAAATACAGAGATGCTTGCAAGTTCCTCTTTATAAAGGGGAGGAATTACCCGGGAAGGGAGAGGTATGCGCGATAGTGGCACACCATTTCTCGCTCCCGGCCAATTACACTCTATCCGATATAGGAATCTCGATGAGTCTGAAATCTTACAAAGTGAATCGGTAAAGGATTCAGAATTATGAACATTGCTTTGCCAAACAATCTCAGCAAATTTTGTAGGACACTTGCTCTCACACTTGGAAAAAAAGAAGCTAGTCAAATTGGATAACAAGGGTCCGTATTGTTAGGATCATGACGTATCTGCAGTGACGACGAAACTTTGCGTTCGTTGCACCATATACCGTATACCTTTCGGCAACAGTCTTCCCGTTCCCTCGCTTACTCGCTTGCTCGCCCGCTTCGCCTCACTCTCTCTTTCTTGCTCTCTCTCTCACTCTCTCTCTCTCACACTCACTCTGGCAGACAGGCACTTTTCCATGATACGGTCTTTAGCCCGCTCCTCTCGGTCCGTTCTCGCTCAGCTAGTATAACATATACATGCATACGAATTACCAATACGAGACAGGGAAATTGTCAGCGTGGAATGCGATGATATTAGATATACATATAGAAAGCTAATCATTTGCTATTCGGTACCGAATCGGTAAAGATTCCCTCACGATTTCAGGGAAGGAAAAGCTTCTTGCAAAGCTGTGCAATAATAATAGGATCTTTCGATGGCAAGTGCATGACTTTCTGCCGGTTATGTGGTAGATGTATATGAACATAAACTATTATATTCATGATGTTGGGTTATAGCAAATGATTAGCTTTCTTTCTATATGTATATCTAATATCATCGCATTCCACGCCGACAATTTCCCTGTCTCGTATTGGTAATTCGTATGCATGTATATGTTATACTAGCTGAGCGAGAACGGACCGAGAGGAGCGGGCTAAAGACCGTATCATGGAAAAGTGCCTGTCTGCCAGAGTGAGTGTGAGAGAGAGAGTGAGAGAGAGAGCAAGAAAGAGAGAGTGAGGCGAAGCGGGCGAGCAAGTGAGTAAGCGAGGGAACGGGAAGACTGTTGCCGAAAGGTATACGGTATATGGTGCAACGAACGTAAAGTTTCGTCGTCACTGCAGATACGTCATGATCCTAACAATACAGACCCTTGTTATCCAATTTGACTAGCTTCTTTTTTTCCAAGTGTGAGAGCAAGTGTCCTACAAAATTTGCTGAGATTGTTTGGCAAAGCAATGTTCATAATTCTGAATCCTTTACCGATTCACTTTGTAAGATTTCAGACTCATCGAGATTCCTATATCGGATAAAGTGTAATTGGCCGGGAGCGAGAAATGGTGTGCCACTATCGCGCATACCTCTCCCTTTCCATAAAACCTCGCTAATAAGACGGATAAGGGCGGCATTTGCCCCAAGAATCGGATTTTCTTTTCTAACAATTCAAAGCCAAGTTACTATTTCGAAACAGTTATTGGAACAATGTAATCATTCCCGCAACCATAAAAAAACACGAAATTCGTGTGCGGACTATTCCACGTAAATCGCAATATATTATTCATGAAAGATAAGACTTTATGAAACCGGAAATTACAAGAAATCTTCATTTCATATAATGAACGGCGTATCCGATATCCATGACAACTGTACACGAATAATAATGAGACCATCCATTGGAAACTGTGAAAAAATGCTTCTCCATAGTTGCTTCTACAGAAAAATTCGGACAATCGTAGTAAATACAATTGGAATACAACTTTTTGAGGCATCGCGGGATGTCGATGCTGCAAGAGGTATGCATGCCACTTTTACTGATGCAGCTCTACAGACAAACAAACAGACTGGCAAGGTTGCGAACACGCTGGGACACATGCTTGCGCCTGGGGGAGAGATTTCCTGCTTTCCTCTTCATGCTGTCTCAAGATGAAAAATGTGGGCAACTTTTCCGGCGAGAACACACTAAATATTTCCATAATAAAGTTGAAGAGATCGTGTGTTATTCACAAGTTAATAAAAATTGTCACACAAAGAGCGCCTCATCGTGCCAAAAAGATTGAAAATAAAACTATAGATGAGGGGCAGCGAGCGAGTTGTCATTCGAGCCTTCTAGCACAATCCCGGTCTCTTGAAATCTCATGTATGTATACAGAAGACAAGGCAATACTACCGACAGGGCACAGTTACGGATTAGGATATATTGCATTCCCATGTGTTATAAAGATTTACGAAGGAAGTGGCAATAAAGTTCATTCGTATAGATAGTATTTGCCAAGAAATTAATTCTTAGGTCAATCTTGCTGTCACGGAACCGGAAAACTTTGCTGCCTCGTGTTTTCTCTAAAAATGAGAATGTACAAAACAATCGGAAATGCGTCATGGATTTGGCATAGAATGAAGTCCTATAATACAACAAAGTATTGTGGTGCTTCAGACTGTATATTGGGCCGGAAGAAAAAGAAAACTACTTATAGTACCACCGCGGTACCACCAACGATACTTGAGCAAACAATTGTCCACAGATTATTTTACGTCAACTTATAAAGAGATAGCCAACGGCTCAAGGGGCAACGCGCTATTAGGGAAAAGAAAGAAAGAAAGGGTGAAAGAACCGACGCGAGAGACAAGAGACAAGCATAAAGAAATTGGATGGGTGCGTAAGCGAGAGAAGCGTAATGACGTCGAGTCCTTTCTTCAAAATGCAACAATGTAAGTTTGAGAAAAGAATTATCATCAACAATACTAGCGATATGAACAAGCATTTTTCAAGTTCAGAAATTATGACAGAGGAAAGTGCGAACAAGGCAAAACCAAAGTCTGAAAAATCAACGAAGACTTGGCAAATACTACTCATGAAACAGTATAGTATATGTGCAATCTGTCGTTGCAAATTCTGTGGATACAGAAAGAAATATGCCTTTTGGATAGTGCACAAGAAATGATATCATTTTCAAGGAGAATTTCAATGTATATTACAGGGAACGATGAAACTTACCTTCGTCGCCAGCCTTTACTCATGGACCTGCGTTTTGTACTCAGTCGGAGGCGGCCTTTCGTATTTTCTCTCATGTTCCGATTGTTCTTCGGAACATTGGTACTATTTTCTTCTTCATCTTCTTCCATCTCTCAGAACTTGCTGAGCTTCACTAGTGAATTATCACTACCACTCGCGAAACGTACCGCAAAACTTTGCGAGATGCGGAACGTGTCGCAAAATAAACACGAAAGTTTAGTGCAACGTTGTCACTAGTAAATCACTTCCGTATTTATCAAGTTCAAGTGTATTGCACGTATTCAGCGTAACGCACAAAACAATGAACTGATGAACCGAAGCAGCGAGATCGTTCGGTTCGCGGGTAGCGGGACGAGGGCGGAACCGAAAGCGCGATGTTTTATGCCTTCGTGCCCGCTCTATTCAAACACTCAAACAGTGCGCGCAAGGACTACCTATGTAAAATTGCATAGATGTGGAATCGTTTGACTGCGGAAAACCGTGCACAACTGACAATTGGGTTATTCAGTGGACAAGTGTTTGTATACCATTCATTTTTGTGTGATTTTCCTTGCGATTCTTGACCTAGCATCTCAGGGCAAAAAATTTGTCTCGATGCTTCGCGCGCCGTGCCCCGTTCAGTTGACACGTGCGGCCAATTCGTGGCGTGACGTTCGACTTCGGGCAGGCCCTTTGTGTAAGTGAGACCCGAGCTTCAGACGATTTTCAACCGGGTAACTGGGAACATCGTAAGAATCGTAAGTACCCTTACCAGTTTTTCTTTACGTCTACAGACACGCAACTTCCAGTTTCCCTTCAATATCTCTCGCTGCACCTAAATAAACGTCTGCCAAATCTGCACAGTTTTTTCGTCGACCTAGTCTCGTTTTCGCACTGTATGTACGATTTCTGTTGTACTTTTCCTTGTTACATTGTTGAAGAATACATCGGGAACAATGGTCTCTTACACCATGCGATTTTTAGTCATGCCATTGATATTCATGCACGGTTTTCGGTTTTGTCGCGTACTAAAAATTCCCAATCTTAGCACGACACAATGTAACAAAGAAATAAGTGACAGAAATCTAGTCTGTCTTGTAATTAGTGCGGTAGAAAGTCTTGCTTCGGTATCATAGCAGTTGCCCTAAGGGACTTGTCAGTGCAGTCGTAGATTTCAGTTGTTTGGGTGCTATTATTCTGTCTTCTTTCTTCGATTTGACATCACACCTTCTTTCGTTGTTAGGAACAAAGATATAAAACTGCAGTAGGCATATCCACGCGTATAAAATGCACGTTTCATCATTCAACATATTATTTTCTCTTTTTATATTTCAGATGGATCGCAGAAATGTTGCGGCAGAAGTGGGCGAACGCGGGGAGAGAGAGGGGGAGCAGCAGCGCCCACGGGAACGCTCGCCGCGGCGCCGTTCGCGCTCACCCCGGCGCCGTTCGCGCTCACCCCGGCGCCCTGTGCCCGCGCAGGGAAATGTGGTTCCTTATGAACCTCGGGCACATCATGCCGAATGGCGGGCGGCTGAACCGGCCGAAGCTCCGGAGGCTGGGCTGACGCGTAGCCAAGTAAGTATACATACTGAATGATAATGAATTGGATTGTTTCATTGCCTTCCAAACGTATAGTTCAAAATATAATGCTGATTTCTTTCGAATATTTCAGGTGCGGCAGTTGCAGCGACTGCTTCGGGCAAATTTATTTTCCAACCGCGGCAGGGGTGGTGGCCGCGGTTTCGGAAGCGGTGGGTGGAGGGGACGTGGGGGAGGTCGCGGCAGAGGCCGCGGTGGCCAATTTGAGCACGGCGATGGGCCACACGAGGGAGCCGGGCATGTCAATGCATATGGCAATACTACCTATTATATTTACAAATAAGAACATAAATATTTCATTTTTATAATAAACTATTTAAAGTTAAATATAGAAAAAAGTCATACTTTTCTTTATAATTTTAAGCTCACCCCCCCCCCCCCCCCCCCTGCTTAATCCCACTATAAAAGATTGCAAAGTCCTCTATAGAGATCATTATTTCAGACAGCTTCTCTGTAAATGGATAATTTTTTTCTCTTTTATGGATAATTTTTCTGAAACAAAGAATTTTATTATGACATGTTTCTCAAGATATTGATTACCAGCTAATATCTTGAAAAGCAACTGTTCAAGAGTAGACCATAATAAGATTCTTGTTCCAGAATAATCATTTATAAAGGACTCTTGGGTGGTCCTCAAACGTGGTTTTGAGACAAAACTTCCCTGTAACAGTACTCAACAAAGAAGTTCTCCAAATGAATCTAAAAAGTCATTTTTTTGTATAGCTCTTGATTTTTTGTCTCACATATTGTGGATACTAGGATGGATCATACATGAAATTGTTGCATGAATTTTTGGCAGAGAATATATAAGAAAATGGTAGTCAAATGCACTTGGTTCTAGATTTATTATAGTCAATACCTTGAGGAGTAAGAATTGAATAACAGAATACGATAACATTGTCCATTTCAGAAAAGTCATCTGTACAGAAAAGTTATGTAGTATTTGAATTGAAAGGTATATGTATTTGACGACTTGTAATTCCACTACAGTTTTCAACATTTGTAACTCTCTAATCCTCTTGCAAACCTCTATTGATTACAGATAAAATAGCTATCTTTGCCAAGTGTTTTGTTCAATGAGATGTTATAAAGCAGAACATAGCTGTGTAGGTTGTCTGACATACTAGAATTGCATGCTCGGTTGCAGACCTTTGGTGAACTTTGGCAGTATTCAAAATGGTTTAGAACACCATAAATTTTTATAATTCAGCGGCATACATCGTTTCCTGTACTGTCAAACTTTACCAGAGGCCTACAATCAAGCATTGAATTAGTACTGGCAGCATATATCTGAACGCTGACCAAGAAATGTTTATTTTCATTGTATCTATGCTGCGTTCGTACACGTACTGTCAGTATTAAACGAATGCTCCATTGTAGTAAACCTATGCATTGTAGTGAACGAATGCTCCACTGTAGTAAAAACTAAGCTTCATCAGGTAAACTTGACAGTACTGGAAAAGATTTATAATACCCCAAAACTATATATTTTGACTGCATAAACTTTTTCCAGTTTACTCAAGGCCTATAATTGAGGACTCAATTACTACTAATAGTAATACTATTACCACGGCACAACAATATTTCAATAATAAAGTACTGCAGCTGGCAAACACATTGAAACTCTAGGAAATAATGCTTATCCCAAAAAGTTCAAGTTCGCGTCGCTGAACTTTCTTCTTTCCGCGTATATATTTTGTAGCTAAAAATCATAAGTGAGAACAGAACATTTTTCCCAAGTCATATTGTTGTGTAGTGTATCTGCATCGCGTGTATGCCTAACCCCAGAACCTGCTGTCAAAGCTGTCAAACAGTTCAGAGCAGCCCTCTCAATTAGGCGCCATCTCGGACCCAATGGTCCACCTAAAGTACCCAGCTATACCGCTCTGTATATCGACAATATGGCAATAGAGCATCAGAAGCGATGCTGCAAAATCTCCGCGAGTTTCTCGCTTATATGAAATGATTATGTGTTGTGACAGGTGTCAATCGGCAGAAGAAAGTACCATCCATGTCTCCCTGGTGTTAGTTTTTGAGACAAAACTGCTATACTGCCATAAAAACTCGCGAGTAAAAGGGGTCGATCGTTGTCGTTTCGGCCATAATTGGCACATTATTATTACTAAAAGACAGCATAGTCTCATAAAAACAGGACCAGGGAGACATTTATTGAACTTTCTTCTTTCGATTGACACCTCTCACAACTCAAAATCATTTCATATAAGCGAGAAACTCGCGGAGATTTCAACCCATATTTTGGCCTAATTTTGCCGGTAACGTAGCGACTCTGCAGTACCGCGAGGACCGGAGTCTAGCCCCTTAACTGCAAGTTGATTGAATTTGAAGATAAGAATATGGAAAAAGTTGAAAATGATAAGGGACTTGCTGATAATTTCAATAGATATTTTATCAAAAACATTGAAAACACCGTATTGAGTCAAGGCAAACCAAACAAACCAAATGAGTTAAATAAAGTGTATGAATCCTGCAGCAAGGATGCTGAGGATATATTTGAAAGATTTGACGATATTACCTTGGAGGGACTAAATAAAATAATATTAAAATTGGACCAGAATAAAGCATGTGTGAACGATATAAATTGTAGAGTACTGAAGAATACGTATCAAGCAATTGGCGAGGAACTGGTAAGCCTGCTGAACTATTCACTAAAAACAGGTATATTCCCAGAAAAATGGAAAACTACAATAATAACTCCAATTAGGAAAGTATCAAATTCAAATAAAGCAGCAGATTTCCGTTCCATCAATCAATTGCCACTGCATGAAAAAGTACTAGAGATAGAGGTAAAAGAACAGTTGGAAAACTTTTTAGAAAAGAACAGTATCCTGATAAATGAACAAGCAGGATTTAGAAAAGGAAACTCTTGCGAGACAGCGTTACAAATAATACTAGACATCTGGACAACTGAAATAAGTGAAAAGAAGTTCATAGGAGTAATCTTCATAGATTACAAAAGAGCATTTGAAACAATCGATCGCAAAATATTATTGGATAAACTGCACCTAATTGGGATTAGAGGAAGAACTCTTGAATGGTTCAGCAGTTATTCGACAAATAGAAAGCAAAGGACGTATGTAAACGGAGAAATGTCAGAGGAGCTAGAGATAAGATATGGGGTGCCGCAAGGTTCAGTATTAGGCCCACTTCTATTTATTATATATATTAATGACCTTAAACAGTACTTAGAAAAACATTGTGAAATCAGAATGTTCGCAGACGATACTATGCTTTATGTTTCGGACGGTGATTTAAGTAGAATGGAAAGAAAATTGAACAAAGTGATGGAACTCATGGATTCTTGGATGAACGCAAATTCTATGTATTTAAATCCCAAAAAGACGTTCTACATGATATTAAAAAACGACAAAATAAAAATGGCTAAAGACTTGAATATTGTATATAGAAACTTGACAATTGAACGGAAAAGGGAAATTAAATACTTAGGAGTAATTATAGACGAACATCTGACATTCAAGCAGTATATAAAATATATAGAGACGAAGGTTGGTTACAAGTTGGGTCTGCTAAATAGAATTGGCAAGTACATAAATCCATACACAAGATGTTTAATCTATAAATCAATGATCGCGCTCCAAATGGAATACTGTTCATCGCTATTACTGTACGCAAATAAGGAAGACATTTCGAAAGTACAAAAATTACAAAACAGAGCAATGAGGACTATATTACATTGCGATATATATACATCAACTAGGGAAATGAGGAACGTGCTAATTTTTTTGACAATTGAAGAAAGAATCCAGAGAAATGTAGTAGTATTAATATTTAAAATGAAGAATAATGACGTCACTAAAGAACTATGTGAAAAAATTAAGTATGTTGGGGCACATAGGTGTCATGGAACACGGCAACAAAATAATCTAATAGTACCCATGAAAAGAACAGCGAAAGCACAAAAAAGTTTATTTTATAAAGGCTTCCAATTATTTAACCAGCTTCCAAATGATCTGAAACAAGAAACAAGTTTAAAAGTGTTTAAAATAAAAATAAACCAATACCTAAAAACGTGCAGAGAAGAATGAAATAGCAAAACGTAACGTGTCAGAGAACACGAGTCACGATAGGATGTAGGAAAAATAGAGTAGATTGTAATATATGTATGTATGTAAGTATGTAAGTAATATATGTAAGATTAACGTGTGTTACATATTCATCCTCATCGGACTACTTTTCTTAGCCTTATTTCACACGTAGATTCAATAATTTTGACTCGCTAGTCTCCCACAGAGTTTTCCCATGCGTATTTTTCGAGACTTAAAACTGTGACTTCGACTCTTTCGTTCCGTCTTATCTCAAGCCCTTAAAAACACAATTCCTAGTTAGGGATCATCACAAGCGTGCTGTTACGGATCATCCGAATAATGCGCCGTATAGATCAGCTGACTGATTAGTGCAGGTGAGCGACGTAGGGGTTCCAGCGGTCACTCGAGCAGTCAGCTGACTGATTGCATCATACCTGCGGTCAATCACCCGGAGAATCATAACCGCTCCGATTCTTCCAGTACTTTCGGGATATTTCCTCACGGAAGTGAGGTCAGTACTGGAAGGTTCGAGAGCCGGATTAGGCTATAAATACCCCCCGCAACTTCCGAAAAGCTCTCTCTGTTCTCGGAAGCGAATTCGGTCGGATCTGGTGCGTGCCCACTAAAACTCTAAAATCGAACATTTTCGCCTCGCTGCGATCGGCATCTCTCGCCCACGCTGGGAGAAACAATCAGTCTCACTCTGATTTCTTGAACTCTGTTTATATATTTTAAGTGACGAGTGAACAACGATCTTAACAATAGTGGTAATAAACTTAAAAACTAAACACGTGTACTACTAATCTAAAAGCAACTTATCCTACCTAATCTTCCACCGAGAAGTCTCGTGTGCTTGCCTACTTTAAGCTAAATTGTCAGCATCACAAACACGTGCCCTTAACGAACTCTGCAGCTGTGCACTTAGTGCATCTCATAAATTCTTAGAACTCCAGCGTAATCTCAGACTTCCGGCGTCTCTATCCCTACCTATGCCCCCTTTCACTGGATTTTTCGGGTATATAAACCCTTAATTTCTGGAGCAAAGGGGGAATCAGTTCCGAACTCTCATCGACAGCGTAGCTCTGTCAAACGGACCAGCGAAGAACACCGTAGTAGATCGAGCACTAGTCTCCTTCGAAGCAGTTACGATTACCGTACGTACATCGTGTCTCATCGCGATCGTTAGGCAAGTCACAGTTCTTTCGTTAGTTTTCCCCCGTTCAAATCGTAACGTAAAACGAACTCATATAATTTTGTAACAACATCTCAAAACCACAGAAACTCTCATTGTATATTTTGTGTTTGTATTATTTGTTCATTCAGAATATATTACATTATTCTAGTTTTCATTAAGAAACCATTTGTGTCATCATTACTGAATTCCTGTTTGGTCAACCTTGTTTCAAATAAGCATAACAAGGAAAAGAATAACAAAAGATCCCACGAGGATACATCTTTACCGCTCGAGGTGTATCCGGCGAGCCATACTAAGGTTTAACGATCTTAGAGCATATTTTAGGACTCGCGAAGCCTGGCTCGTAACAAATTGGTGACAGCGGTGGGATACTCAGATTTTATCAGTTCACAAACTGCGTAGTAAAGTTATTTTTCTCCTGGCGCTTAGTTGAATTACATTATTACAATGGCTAAACAGGAGTCTGATATTAATGTTCTTATGCAAGAGTTGAAACTCAAGTCAACTATTCAGAAATTTGTTCAAGATATTCGTAATTTCGATGGAAAAAGAAATGAACTTAAATATTTTGTTCAATGTGTTGAGGACGGTGCAGATGGTTTGCCGTCGGCTTTAGAAACAAAATATTTAAGCGCTGTAATTAAAAAGTTAAAAGGTACCGCTAGAGAGAGCGTGGATGGTGAGACGTTCACAAGCATGAATGCTTTGTTACACCATTTAAAGAAATGTTTTGCCCCGGGTAGAAGTCTGTGGTCTTTTCAAGACGAAATTACGCGATTACGGATCTATCGGGATGAAAGTGTACAAGATTACATAGACAGAACGCGTCACGTAACGCATAATGCTCGCGCGGCAGTGTGAATCAAGAGTATGAAGAGGGACATAGAGCAGCTGCATTAAAGTTTTTGGAACGCGGTGTAATTGATAAATTTATATACGGGTTACCGGAACGGTATTTGTCGCGAGTGAACCCGAAGAATTATAAGAAGATAGAAGAAGCGTTTGAAGAGGTCATGGAGATCACTCGAGGATGGAGTGAGCATAATCGGAGCTCGAATGGTTACCGTTATCGAAATAACGACGGGCCCCGACACTTTAACAACCAACGACCATTCAATCCAAACTGGAGCCGACACCATGAATCCCAAACGGAGACTACATCTGGTGTGGAGGAAAACCCACGGGGTTACGGCAAACCGACCGCCTTCGCTGTAGAGCGTGGCAGACCAAGGACCCCGGGTGTCATAAATTTCCCCCATCAGCAGTTTCAACAACAGCATCCAAGGCAACCAGAAAGGGTCGAAAGGTATCAGAACCACGAGAGCTGTAAGTGCTGCAATTGCACGCACAAAAGCTGCGATGGCAATTATCATAATTTTAAGAATCAACTAAATTTTGCCCAGATGAGTAATAACTATGCTCAGCCTGGTAGTTCGTACGCTCAGCCGAGCAACGTTATCAAGTCAAGAAATGCGCAGCATTTAAACTTCGGTCGCGTTCACCGTGTTGGCGATCAGGTGAACAGAAGCGAACAAACTCGCCAGCAACATGTACGATTCCAAGAGAATCCCCAAAGAAAGCAGTAATTAAGGAAGCCCCGATTCCAAAAATTCGTGTAAAAGTACCGGAATTAAAAGGAGGGCTTGGAGACTTTTTAGTAGACGGAGGAGCGTCCGTAAATTTAATAACGTTTGAAGCTTTGGATTTACAAGAAGTAAGGATTCATAAAGAAGAAATTGAAGTAACTGGAGTTGCATCTATTCCAATTCTCACAACGGGAACCGTAACTCTTCACATCAATGAGACACCTTGTCTATTCTATGTGATAAAGAATCTTCAATTGCCAGCCAGTGGTTTACTCGGTAGCGCTTATCTATTACAAGAAGAGGCTGAAATTTCGTATTTCCATAAAACCCTCGTAATTAGAGATAGACCGACAAAACCCATAGGGTTCATAAATTATCGAAGCCCAGAGGAAGAAGAAAATCAATCTACGAAGAAGCAACATTTGTTACCGGCACGAAGCAGTCAGTGCATTACAGTTCGGTTAGCGAACACAACTCTCCGCGAAAGTTATTTACCACGAATAAAAACTCAAGACGACGTTTATATCGGAGAAGCAGCAGTTTCCAACAACAATGGCACTTGTCGCGTAATGGCAACTAACACAAGTGACCAAGATGCTCGATTTGATTTACCACCTCAAGAAATTGATCCGTACGATATTATTAGTTCATCCGAAGAAGATTATTACATGAAGAATTCTGGACATAAGTTTATATCACCTCAAGAACGAATCAAGGAAATTAAAAAGACCCTTGATATGGACCACATGAATAGTGAAGAAAGGCAACATGTGCTACAACTCGTGCAAGAATACTCGAACAGGTTCTTTCTACCTGGGGACAATTTGGGAAAGGCACCCAACTTTCAACACTCCATTCACACTACGGACAATATACCCATAAATACCTGGCAGTACAGGTATCCGCCAGTGCATCAAAAAGAGATCGACGATCAGGTAAAGGCTTTACTTAAAGAAGGAATAATTAAACCTTCCAGTTCTCCTTACAATTCACCTTTATGGATAGTCCCAAAGAAACCAGATGCCCAAGGTAACAAGCGTTGGCGTATGGTTATAGATTTCAGAGCTCTTAATAGCAGAACAGTTAGCGATAAATTCCCGTTACCACAAATAACCGAAATTTTAGATAGATTAGGAGGAGCTAAATATTTCTCAGTGTTCGACTTAGCTAATGGTTTTCACCAAATAGAAATGAATCCGCAAGATCGTTCAAAAACAGCATTTACTACTCCCACTGGTCATTATGAATTTACTCGCATGCCTTTTGGTTTGAAAAATGCACCACCTACTTTCCAACGTCTTATGAATCAAGTTTTAACCGGATTACAAGGAACTGAATTGTTTGTATACCTTGATGATATTGTTGTTTATTCTTCATTTTTGAGAGAACATGAAATTAAAATTTTAAAATTAATGAATAGATTGCGTGAAAATGGATCAACTTTACAAACCAGTAAATGTCAATTTCTCCGTAAGGAAGTTGGTTATTTAGGACACATTATTTCTGAACAAGGCGTTAGACCAGATCCGAAAAAGTTAGAATCTGTCGAAAAATTCCCAGTACCAACTAATCAAAAATGTATTCGTCAATTTCTTGGATTAGCAGGTTATTACCGACGTTTTATTGAAAATTTTACTACAAAAGCTAAACCATTAGTAGGATTATTAGGAAAAGGAATTAGATTTGTTTGGAATGAAGAACAACAACTGAGTTTTGATCAATTGCGCAAAGAGCTTTGTCAACAACCAATTTTACAATATTCTGACTTTTCAAAACCTTTCGATATTACCACTGATGCATCCGAATTCGCAGTAGGAGCAATTCTTAGTCAAGGCGAAATAGGAAAAGATTTACCAATTGCATATGCTTCACGTGCGCTAAATAAAGCTGAGAAAAATTATTCAGCTGTTGAAAAAGAATGTCTCGCTATGGTATATGCAGTACAACATTTTCGACCTTACGTATATGGCACTAAATTCACTTTGGTCACCGATCATAGACCGTTAGTTTGGTTACACTCAGTTAAAGATCCTACCTCTCGTTTAATGAAATGGAGATTAAGACTTCTAGAATTTGAATATGATGTAGTTTATAAAGCAGGAAAGATCAATCAAAATGCAGATGCTTTGTCTAGAAACCCAGTTCATTCTTTGCCGTTGATCCCTAAAGATGATGATCCAGATTTCAAGATACAAATTCCTAAAGCTCCAGCAAACCCTGAAGGTATTGGTAGTCGTATTAAACAGTTAACACGTGACAGGCAAAAGAGACCTTTAGTCAGACACTCAGAAAGTGAATCAGATGGAAGCAATTCAGACAACGACCGCCCTCGTAGATACCCTTTTAAGCCAAGTTTTCTTCCCAGCACGGAGAATTTCCGCCCAAATCCTCGTCTTTCAGATCCTATACATCCATCTGGTAGTAATATCCTTCCCGGCGACCTGATGTCCTTCAATGAAGCGCCCAGTAATTCTACGCTCATTCCTGCAGAGAGTCTAGACGACACAGAGATTTACAATCGTTCCGCCAACACTTCACGACCCACTTCTTTACCCTTAGATGACACAGACCAGACTGTTCTTTTACCTGAACCCCTTGTACCGATGCAGGCTGCCTCACATAACTTAAACCCTCAAATTGCATCCCCTAGAATTTCGGATACTCTCCTTGACTTTAAAGAACATACCCTCTCAACCGATAGAAATAGCGATAGTGAGGACACGGAAGGTTTCCAGATGACCTTTTCCCCAACTCCTCTTTTGTCCCGCAAAGCAAACTTTGTTCACTTTATCTCAGCCGACTGTAATTCGAACACTCCAATCACTAAATCCTTAGAAGAAATGGACTATTTAGATATCGTATCCATTAGGAGTCAGTCCCCTTCTAAGAATCAGGTCTTGATCTCTGACAGGAATAATAGGAGGACTGTGAGTGTGATCGCCACCAAACATTTTTATGATCAATTAAGTAAAGAGAAATTACTGAAAGGTTTAGAAGTTTTACGTAGTACTCTCAAAAAGTCGAAGATTTATTCGTTTAGGATCTCCGCAGTAGGAGATGGTCATGATCATATCCCACATAAAGAATTTGGAGAGCTTGTGAGGAAAGTGTTCCAACACTCCAATGTTAACATCGTTATTTGTACGTCTAATGTTATTTTTCCACCCACTGAAAATAGACAATTAATAATTGAAGAAGCTCATAGTAGTTTGATAGGAGGACACAAAGGTGTCACTAAAACTTATAATCGTTTGCGACCACATTATTCTTGGCCTGAAATGAAAACTGATATACAAAATTTCATCCGTAAATGCACTAGTTGTCAAGAACAAAAATTGGTCAGAATTAAAACTCGTCAACCTATGCTTATCACTGACACACCATCTGAACCCTTTGAAAAGATTTCTTTAGATACAGTTGGGCCTTGGCCGTAGCAATTCCAAATATCAAAGCTGAAACAATAGCTGATGCTTTTGCTCGTCATTTTATAGCAGTTTATGGTACTCCTAAAGCAATTCTTACTGATAGAGGAAGTAGTTTTATTGGAAAAATCCCTACTCAATTAGCAGAAATATTCAAAATGAAAAAGGTAACAACGTCAGGTTACAGACCAGAAACTAATGGTTCACTAGAAAGAAGTCATATTGTCTTAACAGAATATTTAAAGCATTACATGGATTCGTACGAAGAATGGGAAAGTTTATTACCATTTGCAATGTTTTCATACAACACGTCAGTTCACGAAGCTACCGGTTTCACCCCATACGAGTTAATTTTTGGAAGATTACCAAGACTACCATCACCATTTCCGAAAGGAGAGAGTTTACGAACATATGATTCCTATCTGATAAATCTGATTAAACGAATGGAAACTATGAGAAATGAAGCTACAGATACTTTATTTAAAAACAAATGTCGTTGAAGACAGTATTATGATAGATGTGCAAATCCTGCCAATTTCAAACCTGGAGATTTTGTTTATGCTCTGAAGGAACGTCGTATTAACAAATTTGATCCTCATTACGTTGGACCATTCAAAATCATTAATGTCACTGATTTAAATAATATAGTTTTGCAAACGTCAGAAAATAAAATATTAACAAAACATGCTGACAAGTTGAAAGCAGCTCGCGTGTAGAAAGAAAAGGATCACTCGTTTTAAACAGGTAACAATAATATTCAAAATTGGAGATTGTGACGGTGCAGCGTAGCCCGTCCTAAAACTCCGGCTCTCACGCGAAGCCGCCTCGCACTGGCCGCTTAACCTCAATAACCGTTGCTCCAAGGGGGACCGCCAAACCTAGCGAATACATACTAATGCGCCTTATCTTGTTTCGAGCCCGATATAGCGACGAGATCAGCGAGTCGATCGAGGAGCGGGAGTTAAGCTCGAGGAGAATGGACCCGACGAGTCCTACCTGCGAGCCATACAGAGGGTGCAGATACGCCGATTGACGTGCCGATCAGGCCGCTCTGACCCTGGACAGACGACGGACGACGCAACGACGACAGACCGACGGACGTACCAGGGGCTCCTAGCTCTCGCTGGCTGAAGGCAGCGGCGGAGAGCGCAGCGTAGCGAAACGATCGATCCCAGCGCGCGGGATCGATACGCGAGCCCTCGATACCGATCGAGACCGATCGGCGCGGCGGCACCGAGAGATCGATAGCGTAAGGCGGCAACGTAAGGCGAAACGAAATTTACGTAGGACCGGAAGCTCCTCACTTTGTGAGCGACCTTCGAAGCAAGCGTGTGCGAGTGTGAGGAAGAGCTGCGAGCAAAGACGATCAGAGGACGAGAGAGATATATAGGACGAGAGGAAATCTGTCGAGCGAGTTTATACCGGTAAGCCCAGCGAATTGCCGCCTGTCTATTGCACGTAGAGATCTCGGTGCCGGCCGTTCACGCTCCAACGAGAGGCTACCCTGGCGCGGGTGACCACCGGTCACTAGGCGGCTACCCCTTGGGGCGACTCTTCAAGTCGCCACAAAGTCCCCGGTTCGGAAATAACACCGCGAGCCCGTAGATTGGAAGGCATATGAAAGCCAGGAGCCGCCACCATCTAGCTGTGTAACTTGCATGCGAACGGTTTTGGGTTTTTCCGGCTTCGAGGCTCGTAGATCGGCCGCCGACATTGTGCGATTGCAGTGCGACTGCAGGTTATTGAAAGTTCTATTCGATTCTTTGGCGTGTCCGAGCCTTCCAGCAGGCGAGCGTCCGGCAAGCGCGACCGGCCGGGAGAATAGATTGTGTAGCGGCTACGGGAAAGCCGAGGGTCCGAACGCCGACGTTCGGACGCGAGCGCGCGGACTTAGGATTTTCCGGCCAGTTTCCCGGCCAATAATAAACATCGTTGCCACCCATCCGCGTGGGATTATTCAGCCTCCTTTCCCGACCCAAATACCTTCGCCACTCTACCGGCCACGAGTTAGCCCGGCCGACACCGGCGAGTGCCGCCGAGTCCAGCCCGGGGACGAGCGGAGGGCACCAACCAGGCCGAGGGGAGACCCAGAAGAAATTCGGCCCTTATCGGGGCCTGGCGCCCAGCATTTTCCCCCTTGCCACCTTCCAGGAACCCCGGACGGACTTAGGCGAAGTTGAGGCGCGTCCACCCGGACCAACGCGGACCGAGGTCCGGAGAAACCGCTTACAAGATTGATAGAAACTAAGTAGCATCCTGCATTTTCTCTGCCACATTCGACTAGATGATTATCTGCATAAACCATAGATAAGACAGCCGTAGATTTAAGTTTGCGAAAATGTATCTATCCGAACCATCATAATCTGTAAAACCATTGTAATATCTTGTATTTTAGCAATTAATTACACTTCACTTCACACTACATTGCGTTTCAAACATGCGCCACATATTCTCACCTACTGTTAAAAGAAAATTCGTCCGATTTCTTTTATGAAGCATCACGATTTGCGCGATGTTCAATCTAAGGGGGGAGGTGTTACATATTCATCCTCATCGGACTACTTTTCTTAGCCTTATTTCACACGTAGATTCAATAATTTTAACTCGCTAGTCTCCCACATAGTTTTCCCATGCGTATTTTTCGAGACTTAAAACTGTGACTTCGACTCTTTCGTTCCGTCTTATCTCAAGCCCTTAAAAACACAATTCCTAGTTAGGGATCATCACAAGCGTGCCCTTAACGAACTCTGCAGCTGTGCACTTAGTGCATCTCATAAATTCTTAGAACTCCAGCGTAGTCTCAGACTTCCGGCGTCTCTATCCCTACCTATGCCCCTTTTCACTGGATTTTTCGGGTATATAAACCCTTAATTTCTGGAGCAAAGGGGGAATCAGTTCCGAACTCTCATCGACGGCGTAGCTCTGTCAAACGGACCAGCGAAGAACAACGTAGTAGATCGAGCACTAGTCTCCTTCGAAGCAGTTACAATTACCGTACGTACATCGTGTCTCATCGCGATCGTTAGGCAAGTCACAGTTCATTCGTTAGTTTTCCCCCGTTCAAATCGTAACGTAAAACGAACTCATATAATTTTGTAACAACATCTCAAAACCACAGAAACTCTCATTGTATATTTTGTGTTTGTATTATTCGTTCATTCAGAATATATTACATTATTCTAGTTTTCATTAAGAAACCATTTGTGTCATCATTACTGAATTCCTGTTTGGTCAACCTTGTTTCAAATAAGCATAACAAGGAAAAGATTAACAAAAGATCCCACGAGGATACATCTTTACCGCTCGAGGTGTATCCGGCGAGCCATAGTAAGGTTTAACGATCTTAGAGCATATTTTAGGACTCGCGAAGCCTGGCTCGTAACACGTGTATAGTATGACACGGAGATCAGAAATCTGGATCTACTAGCCGCGAAGGCTAAAATAAACGCATTCATTCATTCATTCATCCTTCCCTCTCTCCCTCCCCCCACCCACCCTCCCTCCCTCTCTTACTCCCCTCTCTCTCATCGTTGTTATCAGCACTCCTCTGTCCACCGAATCAAACGCGGCCTTTAGGTCGACGAAGAGCACGACCAACCTCCTTACTTTCCTAACTACCTGTCTGTTGATCAGGTAGTTAAGAACGTAGATCTTGTCGATCGTTCCCATCCCCTTCCTAAAGCCGGTTTGATTCGGTGGCAGTATCCCTTTCCCCTCCACCTCCTTCCTCAATCTCTCCGCCAACACTCCCGCGTACACCTTGTACCCGGTTTGCGTCAGGGTCACCCCCCTGTAATCTCCCACCCTCCCCCCATCTCCTTTCTTCTTAATTCGCACAATCACCCCCTCTTTCCACCCCTCCGACCACCCTTCCCCCCTCCATACCTTGTTGCACACACCCAGCAGACATCCCTCCACTTCCTCTCCCCCATACCTCCACACCCCACTCGGTATCCCATCCCCTCCCATTGCTTTCCCATCCTCCATCCTCTTCGCCATCTCCTCCCGCCGCTTCCTCTCCTCTCTCCATTCCTCCATCTCCTTCCTCCTGCTCTCTCTCTCCCTCCTCAGTTCCTCCCTTAACTCCCATAAAGCCTCCATCTCCCCTTCACTCCTCTCCGTCTGCTTCTCTACCTCCTCCCTGTACCTCCTCACTTCCCTCATAAATTCTCCCAACATCTCTTTTATCTCCCCTTCCCCCTGCCCTTCCCTTTTCCACCCTCTCTTTCTCTCACCAACTCTCCCTAACCTCCTACCTTCGCCCACTCTCTCTACCCTCCTCCCTTGCTTCCTAGCCCTTCTGCCCTTCTCCCTTCCGCACACTCTCTCCTTCACCACACTCCCTTCCTTCGTACACACTCTCACCTTGCCCTTTCTCTCTTTTCGACTCTCACCACTCCTTTTCTCATCCGCACTTCACTCTCACACCTGTCCTGCCACACACCGAAAACGGAAGTCCCACTCACACTTGTATATATTAGAATCATTTCTGTATTATTAGCCATATACATATATTCCCCCAAAAACATTAAAATGAAAAAAAACGCCAAAAAATGTTACATTTAAATTAATTTCTCATTGCTTTCTTACCTCTCAATGAAGCGCGCACACGCCAAGTTTTTTTTTATTATTATTGTTAATCGCTAATTTATTGTGAATTTATTGTTAATTGCTGATGCGAGTTAAATCGAGGTATCTTTGAATGAAAACTTGGGTTCTTGTATGTTATTAATTATATAGCTGAATTATAACTTGGCTTTCGTTTACCAATGATATCCATTTCTATTTTTGATAATTTTTAAATGACTTTTGCAAGATTGGTGGGTTGGTGAGTCGATGGTTTGGGTTGTTGGGTGGCGGCGGCGGGCGGGGGGGGGCTACTTGGCGTTTTTTTTTCATTTTAATGTTTTTGGAAGGATCTCAGTTCTTTTTGTTAGTTAAGACATTTGTGAAGTGTGGAACTTGTCAAATGTGAAGCTAAGAACCACTTGAGCGAGAGGTTTGCAATTTGATGAGTAGATACTAATACTGATACAACTTAGGAACAGGCCGCCATTACCAATCAGTATGTGCTCAGTACATTTCAGGTCTTTGATTTAAGTAATTCTCAAGCTACACATTTGACATGTTTAATACTTCAACAATATCACGAATAAGAGGAGGATGCAGCTTATCTGTATAATGTGTTACATTCAGGAGGTAAGGACGTAACAAATATAACATACGAAGCATTGGACTTCATTATATGGAACTCAAAGGTATGTAATCTACTGGCAATTCATATTCGTCCAACAAATTTGGAGTCCTTTGCTTACGTTATACATCCTCTCCTCATTCAACGCATGTGAAAAGTGTGGAACTTGTCAAATGTGTAGGCTAAGAACGACTTAAGCGACAGACTTGAAACTTGATGAGCAGGATACTAATTTTCCACGACTAGTATGCCCCTAAATTAATATTACGATTAGGCTCAATACTTAATAAGTTCTATCTCTTATTCAATACATTTGTAATGTCAAATTTGACAAGGGCGTACCCAAGAACCAGTTCAGTTATAGATTTCAAACTTGCTGAACAGATACATAATTAAAAACTACAGAAGCCAAAGATCTAAAGTTTACTGAGCAAATACTGATTATTAGTAAGGTTCGTAGTTCAGAAATCATTTAGATGAAAGACCTGAAGTATCACTTGGTGAACGAATTGTTGCTTTTTCATTTAAGTGGGTCCTGGTTATGCACTTGGCAACTTTGGTAGTCTATAATTGTATTGAATAAGAGGATATTGCTTAACAGTGTTAGATTGAGTAGGGTGATAAAGCTGTCCCAATAAGAGAATAAAACTGTTAAATTTGCCAGATATCCTTGCGTCAAGGAAATAAGACATCTACCCATCTCGTGTTAGTTAGTCTCTTTCTACATGTCTAGCATCTCTCTCTAACATCAGCTCACATCTGCCTTCTCTCTCTAGCATAACATCATCTCGCAGCTAGAAATACAGAAATATATGGACATTCTGCCACCTAGCGTGGAAAATATGTGACCTGCATTTTTGGTCTGAATCTTCTTCGTTTTCGCATGAGAAAATAAGAGGAGGAAATTTATATCTCTTGAACGCATGGACCAATTTCCTTGCTCTTTAGCTTATTGGATTCAGAAAAATAAATTAGGCTGTGCTTGATTCATAAGTTATGCCTGCAAGCTGTAACTTTTTCGGAAATCGAGGTGAAAGTCTTATATCGATCGAAAACCGCTACGCGTCGGGATAAGTAGCCTCGGCTTCTCGCGCTGTATAGCTATAGCTAACTACTTGGCGCGAGACTCTACCGAGTCTCCTGATCTGTAATGGGACGCGGGAATCCAAATCGGCATTTTCTTACAAAACCTTTTTTGGTTTTCTTGTTTCGTAAACAATACGAATTATGGTAATGCTGTTGGTGAGTCATGACACGTCGATATAATTGTGGTGATTGCTTTGCAAATCAATAAATGCCAATGTGGCATTCCTCTATTTTGATATTCACGCCTTACAAAATAATGCTTTACTTTGCCTATAGGGTTATCGGAAGAGCAAATAAAGTCTAACATTGCTTGAAATTTATTTTCTATAAATCTAGCAGCAGAAACTGGATCCGCAGCAATTAATTCGCTAATTGATTTTATTGAACTCAAACTCGGACAGACTTCTTTAATATATTCTGCTAAGTCCGACCACAACCATTCTGCCGGACTTAATGTTAAAACCCAAATGGCTGGCCCGTGATCGCGTGTCATGGCATTAACATTATTTCTCACCTTGCGCCAATATTGTTTTGTATTTGGCAACTTTCCGAAAATAGTATCTAAATTTCCTTCTAATTCGTTTGCAGACAAAGATTTTAAAAATTCAGCTGCTGTATATCTTACGTGTGGATTGACAGTATTGAGTTTATGATAGATACCACTACTGATTTGTCGCATATTGGCATTGTTTAATAAAAAGAATAAATACTGTATATTTAAACGGAAATGTGAATATTTTGACATTAATCTCAATTTTACAAAATCGAAATCCCGTATGTGTATTTGTCTTTCTTGATTTACACCATTCTTACCGTAAGGATATAAATCCGGGAAGCAAAGAACATCCAAATCTTTACAACGATTGTCTAGAGGCACGGCTTCAACTTTCAGCATTTGATACAAAGCTGTAGATGTATTATTTATTCTTTTCTCATACATGGGGTAAATAGAATACTGTACATTATACGAATCGGGGTCGGTAATCTGGGTCAGCATCGCACCCTGCTTATTCGTTTCCTTATTATCCTCATCTTTATCCTCTTCCTCATTATCATCAATAATATATTCTGTTTCTTTCAATTTTCCACTTAATAATTCATCATGAGAACGGGGCAATGCAATTTCCGAGTGAAGTGGATTATTGTCCTCCATCCATTTCAATACCACGAATATCTTTTTCAAATCTACCAAACTTTCCCAGACTGTTTTTGACTTTGTTGGAATTCCTCGAACTAATATATAAGCCTCATGGTCACAGTTAATTGCTGCCGTTGAGGGGCATATTTTCTTTAAACTTTCCTCTATCGGCAATGGCAAATGAAATATTCTTCCTTTTACTTTTTGTATCATGTGCCTATGAGGTATTTTTTTATTCGTTACTGTACCCATCCGCTGCACACGTTGAAATGCTTTAGCACGCTGAATCAAAATTTTCTCATAATCATTTAAAGTTGTCAATATCTCAGGCATTTTTCCTACGTAAAGACCGTTCAATACACACGCTGGTGGTAAGGCATTTTTACGAAAGTAATCTATGCAATAATGGCATCAATAATCAACATTTATTGCTTCTTTTTCCAAGTGAACCATTAAATTTTCCCAATGTTCTCCAATTATTGGATTTCGTAGTTTATTCAAATCGGTAATCTGTTTCCGAAAATCCAACTTCTCGCATGATACACGCACCAATCGAGGAGTGTCCGTAGATCTTTTTGTAAGTAGTTTAAATGCCGCAGAATATTTATTAATTATGTAATCTTCATTTAAATTTATTTTGTTACTATCGAGTAATAAATTTTGTGCCTCCTCTTCCTCTACATGTTTAATGATTTCTCTCAGTGCTACAATATCTTCGACTTCGAGTACCTTATCTAAAGATTTCAATTTTTTGTAATAATGAGACAAGCTACTAATCAATCTACCAATATTTCTCACTCGTGGAAACTGTGGACAAAGGAAATGAATTGCCAGTACCAATGATCGACAAATATCGGGCTTTATGTAACAACCATGTGAATGTCCCAATTTACCAACTGTCCATTTTGTTGTACACTGTGCCAAACCGTTCACTAGTTTTGGTATATTTTTTATTAATCTCCATTCAGATATAGCTTTGAGTAATCGTTCATATCGTTTAAGTATTTCCAAATTCTGAACTGTACAAAATTCATTACAAACCCATGATTTCTTAGACTTTATATCCGGTCTTAATTCCGTTAATGGTAAAACATTTGTGACCTGGCCATACTCATTCATCATAAGTGACTTTTCCTTTAATTTGGTATTGAAATCATATATTGCCTCTGAAAAATATGACTCCGTGGTAGGAGTATGTTTAGAATCACCACATAACATATTTCGTATACTATCAATGTCATCACAAGCGAGAGCGGATAACTGTGTTAAATATAGTTGAGCCTTTTCCCTTAAATTATGCAATGCTTTTCCCATATTGGATATATAATTTTGTTTAACGAAAATGCACCACTTGAATATTCGTTCGGCCTCAATTCTTGCGCTTGAAAAACTTGCAAAAGGTGTGCATTTTGCATGTTGTTTCGATATTTTTCGAATATAATTCTCAGCACTTCTCTGCAAAGCTATAGTATTTCCACGAATGCGATATACTTTATATTTCTGACATAGTTTCTTGGTAATGCGCATTTTTGTTTGCACAAGTAAATTTTTTCTATAATATTGTGCATTCGTGATAGATTTTGCGTCTCTATTTTCTTTATAATATTGTTTATTCATAATCGACTTTTTATCTTTATTTTGTATATAATATTTTTTATTCACAACCGATTTCTTATCGGTATTCTCTTTATAATATTTTGCATTTATGATAGATTTTTTATCCTTAACACCTGTATAGTATTTTGAATCCCTGACACGTATTTTATTACCTTTATTTTCAATATAATATTTGTGAGCACACTCTTTAGATAGATTACATAATTTATCTTTCTCCTCCAAATTGTCGCTAGATGCAGACAAGGCTTGTTTCGTTGTAAAGTTGTCGCTGGGTGCAGACATCAGCTGAGTTGGTGTAATACTGTCGCTAGATACAGACAAGGGCCCCGTGCCGCGGTACTGGTGCTGTTGGGCCGACTCTAAGTCGTTCCCACGACCCACCAGTATCGCGGAGGCAGTTGCTGGTCTCTGACACGGCGCGTCCCCGGGTGGCGGATAGGGTGCCCCTCCGGTTCTAACTGGAGGGTTGCGACTTGCGTAAGCGGTCGCCGCCGACTAAAACCAGCACTTACACTTACACTTACACTCACCTTACACACATTCCCCCGTGGTGTGCTGCCTCTTGGAGGTGGTCCACTGCGGGGGAACACACGCACACATTACATCACACTCACACGAGAGGCGGTCGCATTGCGGGGCCGTTCTTCCCGTTCGGGGGGATGGTTTCTCGTTCTGCCGCAGTGGTACCACGGGAGGGTACAGGAGATAAACCGGGATTGGCACTCCCGGGCCGCTCCCTAGTACAGGGGCCAGAACCCCGTTTAACAAACGGGGAGGCTGCCCTATCAGGGGCGAATAATCTCGGGGCGGGTTGTAGTGCCGGTTGGTGACCGGATGGGACCCTGCAGCCCTTCCCGGGGGGCTCTCCCGAGGCCACCCGTGGATGCCTTAAAAAAGCTTAGCCGCCGCGGTGGCGCGGCCGGCCCCTCCTCGTTCCGGGGGGTTCGGATTTTCCGCGCGATGACCGTCTTTCAACACACTTCGCGCACACACACAGACACACGCATACCCACACTCACGCACACATACACAGACGAGAGTGGGAGGAATGGGCGGAGGCCTTGATACTCAAAACAAACATGGAGAACACAAGTAATAATAACGCGGTTCAAAAGTGCCAAGAAGACGAGGAGCATCCCAGCTCAAGGGAGGCAGGAAAGGAGAGGAGCGGCGCGGACGCTTATTCCGCCAGCGGAATAGGGCCGCCTGCGACTCCTTCCGAGGTGCGCCAGAAGCGCACCTCAAAGACGAGGCGCGTGGTCGTCAGACCCGCGGAGGACAACGGCGCCGAGTCCGGCGGCTCGGAAACGTCCGTTGCCTCCGTGGTGTCGACGACGGAGAGGGCAGTTCCGGCGTGCACGGTGGTGCTCAGCCGGCTGCCCGACGCAGTGACCCACGAGGTCCTCTCTCGGCGGGAGTCAGGGGGCGTCTGCGGGAGCGGGGGGCGCGGCTCAGGCCCTCCATTGGGAGGCTCAGTTCGCGCGAAAGCTGCGGGTCGCTTCCTCTGCGGATGTAGGTGCCCATATTATTGAGGCAATGGACGTGGTGCGCCACCACCCACACAGGGAGAAACGTGGGCGACGGTGGTGGGGAGGCGGGGGAAAGGTAAGGCCGCGCCTAAGGCACCGCCAGCCCCGCCAGCTGGGGCTCGGCGAGTGGCCACAAAGGTGGCCAAGGTCATCCGTGGACGCCCTCCGAAGACCGCGGCGGTGACGCTGACGGTTCCGGAGGGGTCCAGGATGACGTATGCCGAGGCGATGTCCCGGGCCCGGGAGCATATCAAGCTCGCCGACCTGGGCATCGCCGAGGTAAGGCCAAAGCGCGCCGTCACAGGGGGTCTCATTCTTGAGATCCCCGGCGCCGACGGTGCCGCTAAGGCGAATAAGCTGGCGGCGGCGATGGCCGGGATCTTTGATGGGGCGGAGGCACGTGTTGCCCGCCCCTCAAAGAAGGCTGAGCTGAGGGTGACCGGGCTCATCGAGTCCTCCTCCTCCAAGTTGGGCTCGCTTTGGCTGCGATGCCCGGCCACCGCCGCCAGGAAAGTGGCGCAGGCGGGCCGCCTAGTGGTGGGGTGGACCTCCGTCAAGGTGGAGGCACTGGCTGCACGGCCGCTGCAGTGCTACCGCTGTCTTGAGGCGGAGCACGTGCGGCGGCAGTGCAAGTCTGGTGCCGACCGCAGCCGCCGCTGCTACGCATGCGGCGAGGAGGGTCACAAGGCGGGCGGCTGTAAGGCCGGAAAGCCCCAGTGCCCGCTCTGCGGGGACCTCGGGCGCCCGGCCGACCACCGCCTTGGTGGCGACGCCTGCCGCGCTGCCTGCCGAAAGGCGGCCGCCAAGCAGGCTGCAGCCTCCGCCAAGCTTCCCCCCAAAAAGGGGAAAGGACAGGCAGGAGGAAAGGGGGGCAAGGGCGGATCAACGGGCGTTCGGAAGGTTTCCGACGTCCCGGTGGTTCCGCCCTTGAAGGTGCCGGGAAAAGCTTCGGCCCCGAAGCCCACGCCTGGGCCGAAAAGCGCCGTCCCCTCCAAGTCGACTCGGCTGGAGGGGGAGGGCGTGGTAGCGGGGCCGAAGCCGGTCAAGAAGGAGGGGGGCTTGGAGGGGGCCATGGACATTGAGTAACAATGTCCCAACGCCTCCTCCAAGCCAACCTCAACCACTCGCGCAGGGCCGAGGACCTCCTGGTTCAAACTCTGCGCGAGTGGAGAGTGGGTTTGGCGATCGCGGCGGAGCCGTACGTAGTCCCGCCCAATAACTATAATTGGGTCGGGGACGCGTGCGGCTCTGTCGCGATCATTTTCAGCATGTGGCCCGACTCCCCCCTCTGCTCAACCCTGGAGCAGGGGCGGGGATTCGTGGCCGTACAGTGGAGGAACCTCGCGGTGGTGGGGTGTTACATCTCGCCCAACTGCGGCCTCGATGATTTCGAGGCGTACCTGGGTGCGGTCGGTGGGTGCTTTTCCCGCGCACGGCAGCGCCCGGTACTCGTCCTGGGGGACTTTAACGCCCACGCCCGAGTGTGGGGCAGCCCCCGGGACAACGCAAGGGGCGGGGTGTTGCTCAACTGGGCGGCGCAGCACGATCTCCGGTTGGTGAACCGGGGGTCCGTTAGCACGTGCGTGCGGTGGCAGGGGGAGTCGATCGTCGATCTGACTTTCTGGTCTCCGGCCGCCGTGCGCCGTGTGTCGGGGTGGCGGGTCGCGGAAGAACGCGAAACGCTCTCGGACCACCTCTATCTTACGATGGAGGTGGCCGTCGCGCCCGCCACTCCGATGCGCCGCCCAGCAGCGAGCAACCCTCGGGGAGGAGGGCACACCCCATCACCGCGATAGGCGCTGAAGCACCTTGACCGGGACGCCCTGATGGCGGCAGCTATCGCCGTGGCCTGGCCGGCCGGGTCGGGAGACGAGGAGGAGTTTCCCGACCCGGACGCGGGGGCGGAGTGGTTCCGGGGTAGAATGACGTCGGTTTGCGATGTCGCGATGCCCCGGTCAAGCCCCCCGCGTCGGCGGGGTGTACTGGTGGTACTGGGTACTGGTGGTCAAGATCTGGCGGCGCTACGTACGGTATGCGTGCACCACCGACGGCAGTACACCCGCGCCCGGAGGCTCCGGCTGGGGTGGCCCCGCTGTATGCGGCGTACCGCGAGTCCGTGGTCGCCCTGCGGCGGGCCATCCGAGCTGCCAAGGCCCGTGCCTGGGACGAGCTCGTCGCCACCCTGGATGGAGATCCGTGGGGGCGCCCATGCAAAATCGTCATGGGACGATTGCGTCCCTGGGTGCCCCCCACGACGGAGCTCCTTGACCCCCCGTTCCTCGACCGGGTGGTGGGTACTCTGTTCCCTGCCGGCGCAGAGTACCCCGCCACCGGTCGGCCTCTCCCACACTTTGTGTGGGACGAGGCCAGTATGGGGAGCAGTGGCGACGAGCTACGTGCGGTGGTGACCCGTCTCAGGGCCCGCGCGAACAAAGCGCCGGGCCCGGGCGTCCTGGTCCCGCGCCTCGGGCAGCTTTTTAACAGCTGTCTGAGGCGCGGTAGGTTCCCCCGCTGCTGGAAGCGGGCGCGGATGGTCCTCATCCCGAAGGAAGGGCGGCCCGCGGACTCTCCCTCCGCGTACCGGCCCAGTTGCTTACTGGACGAGGCGGGCAAACTCTTCGAAAGAGTTATTGCCAACCGCCTCGTCCGGCACCTGTCGGCGACAGGTCCGGACCTCGACGAGGAAGCAGTTCGGCTTCCGTCGGGGACGATCGACGATAGACGCGATTAAGCGTCTAAGGTCCCTGACGGAGTCGGCTGCAAACCGGGGCAGGGTGTGCATCGCTATATCATTAGATATAGTTAATGCATTCAACACCCTGCCCTGGTGGGTCATCAAGGAGGCGCTCGAGCACCATCGAGTGCCCCCTGAACTACGGGCCGTCGTCGGCGACTACCTCGCCGACAGGAGCATAACGTTTATGGGCCGGACGCAGGAGTACGTGAGGGAGACGTGCGCAGGGGTTCCGCAGGGGTCCGTTTTGGGCCTCCTGTTATGGGACCTCGGCTACGATTACGTTCTGCGGGCTGCACTCCCCGCTGATTCCACGTTGATCTGCGATGCAGACGACACCCTCGTGGTAGTCAGCGGGGAGGACGGGATGAGGACCATCCGTGTCTGCGGAGATGGCGGTGGCCTGTGTCGTCGCCCGAATCCACCGACTGGGCCTTCGTGTGGTCCCGCAGAAGACCGAGGCGATCTGGTTTTACAGTCGCCGAGGCTCTGCGGGGCCTCCACGCCAGCGGTGGATAGCGGTGGGAGGCGCCCGTGTCCAGGTGGGAGATACCATGAAATATTTGGGTCTTACCCTGGACGGCCTCTGGCGCTTTAACGCGCACTTCGACCGGCTCATCCCCCGTGTTGAAAAGGCGGCAGGCGCTCTTGGTCGCCTTGGAATCAGTTTTTTTACCATCGAATTATCGATAATACCGACATTTGCATAATTGTTTTTTTGCCGTGTAATCTCACTTGTGTCGTGTGTTCCTGAGTACTACACGGAGCGAATCGTGACAGATACCGGCAGTCAATCGATTAACTGACAATTGCAAAATCTCAGAGAAACGTTAATTATGCACTCCGATGATTTTAAAATAATATATACAGGGTGATGCATTACGCTTTTCGGTGTTACCGATAATTCGATGGTAAAAAGCTGATTCCCCGTTTAGTGCATCACCCTGTACAAACAATTTCGGTGACTAATGTAGCATATCTGTCATAATTCACTCCATGTAATGCTCGAACGACACATGACACAGGCGACATTATACGGCTAACAAAATAAAAAAAAATATTTAAAAAAAATGTGACCGACTTCGAAACCTGACAGAGATCCAGAGAGTTGAAAACTAAAAGAGCTGAAAAGTAAAAAACAAGCAACACAAAAAATGCCCTGAAAAGTAGAAAATAACTTCTGGTTGTCATGGATACAGAAATTTGCATTAAGCCTAAATATTCTGCAACTTTTCGGAGGCGGCGCAAATATAAGTAAAATGATATTAAATATGTAAATATAAAACGATATTAAAAAAAATGTAAAACGATATTATATGTGGATACTGTCGGGTTACATTCTACAGACACAAAAGAAGAAGAACGGAGACTGATGTGGAAGAGGATAAAGCATTTATGCTGCAAGAAAGTGTAACCATGCCGCAAGATGTTGTAAGTTGTCTCGCAGCATAAATGCTTTATCCTCTTCCACATTAGTCTCCGTTCTTCTTCTTTTGTGTCTGTAGAATATAACCCGACAGTATCCACATATAATATCGTTTATAGATACTTGTTTATGAAAGATTTCCTTGAATGTCTCAACATCTTCTAAGGAGTCCATTATTTTCTTATTGCCTGCCACTCTTTTCACTAGCCTTTCACAAACAGCACACACTTGGTTGTCTGTTTTAGTAGAAGCCATTTCGTAGAGGGAGCTAAGTCTTCAGCAAAAACTATTACAAGTCAAACACTTTGATACAATCCTTCCAAGGGACGGAATAGAAATCAACGTAAGTGAGACGTGGAGTAACGAGGTTTCAATCACAGTATAAAATCGTATCGATGACGCGCTAACCAGACGCTACTGAACGCTAACGAAAAAGATGGCGCTGGTAAGTGGGTCACTAACAGCGCCACTCACGCCATCTTTTTCGCTTGGCAGCGGCATAACGTGTATTATTGGTTCCCCATTACGAGGTGTAATATATTAATTTCGGTCAATATACAAATAATTTAAATATAAGCAAATAAATATTAATCTTTTAAAGTATGGTGTATATTTTTCAAACTTCCCACAAAAATATGTTGGCGGACGGCCCAAAGGCGACGGAAAAAAGGTTGTTAATTGTATTTCATCTACTATTCAAGAAATTAAATATGCAAATAAATATTAACTTTTTTGACTATGACGTACATTTTTGGAATTTTTGAAAAAAATTGAGGTGTTCGGGGACAGTCCAAGGATAGCGGGAAAAAAGTTTGGTAACTGTATTTCATGTAATATTCAAGAAAATAAATATGCGAATAAATATTAATTTTTTTAACTATGGCGTACATTTTTAAGATTTTTGTCAAAAATTGAGGTGTTAGGGGACAGTTTGAAGATAGCGGGAAAAAAGTTTCATAATTGTACAAAGCGGCGGTGTTAGTGAAAAAAATTCATAAGTCCAAAAATATTTTTTTTCGCATTGATCTATTAGTGCAAAAAATTCCGACTATTTTTTGTTTAGTTGCACTCCAAAATCTCTAAATTTTCGTACTTTTTCCAACCCCGCAGCTTATTCCGTTCGCGAGATATGATTTTTAACGTATTTCCAAACACCATTTTTTTTACTTGAATACCGTTCGATAAAAATGGATAAAAGTTGGAGACAAATTGTCTTTTTGTGAGGCAAACATCCCCCTAAATTGTCGATACAAAAGGCTCGGGGGCAATTTTTGCATGCTTACCCGGCTACGGCCTTTCAGGTTTATCGCTGAAGAGATATTCTCCTTTCTTCAAAACATTTGTGATAAAGTGTGGAAGTTGTCAAATGTGAAGCTAAGAACCACTTCAGCGATAAATAAATCTCAATTTGTCATCTAGTGGCAATTCATATTCGTCCAACAAATTTGGAGTCCTTCGCTTAAGTTTGTGAAGTGTGGAACTTGTCAAATGTGGAGCTAAGAACCACTTAAGCGACAGTTTTGCAATTTGATGAGTAGATACTGATACTAATACAACTTAGAAACAGATCGCCATTACCAATCAGTATTTGTTCAGTACATTTCAGGTCTTTGATTTAAGTAATACACGAGCTACACATTTGACATGTTTAATACTTCAAGAATATGACGAATAAGAGGCGGATGCAGCTTATCTGTATACATAATGTGTTACGTTCAGGAGGTAAGGACGTAACAAATGTAATATACGAAGCATTGGACTTCATTATGTGGAACTCAAAGGCATGCAATCTACTGGCAATTCATATTCGTCCAACAAATTTCGAGTCCTTTGCTTACGTTACACATCCTCTCCTCATTCAACACATGTAAAAAGTGTGGAACTTCTCAAATGTGTAGGCTAAGTACGACTTAAGCGACAGACTTAAAACTTGATGAGCAGGATACTAATTTTCCACGACTAGTATGCCCCTAAATTAATATTACGTTAGGCTCAATACTTAAAAAGTTCTATCTCTTATTCAATACATTTGTAACCCCCCAAAACCATTAAAATGAAAAAAAACGCCAAGTAGTCAGCCCCCCCCCCCCCCCCCCCCCGCCATCCCGGCTCCGCAACCCACCAACCTTGTCAAAATTATTTAAAAAATTACCAAAAATAGAAATGGATATCATTGGTAAACGAAAGCCAAGTTATAATTCAGATATAACTAATAACATACAAGAAAGCCAAGTTTTCATTCAAAGATATCTCGATTTAACTCGCATTAGCAATTAACAATAAATTAACAATAAATTACCGATTAACAATACAAAAAATCTTGGCGTGTGCGCGCTTCATTCCGAGGTAAAAAGGCAATGGAAAAAAAAATATTTTAAAAAAAATGTGACCGACTTCGAAAACTGACAGAGTTCCAGAGAGCTGAAAACTAAAAGAGCTGAAAAGTAAAAAACAAGCAACACAAAAAATGCCCTGAAAAGTAAAAAATAACGTCTGGTTGTCATGGATACAGAAATTTGCATTAAGCCTAAATATTCTGCAACTTTTCGGAGGCGGCGCAAATATAAGTAAAATATTACTGGCAATCGTGTGTCTTACCCGTGCTTATCCGCATTTTCTTTCTTAGAAAATCTATCTTTCGTGCTTACTCACTCTTGCTTTCATACTCTCCCTCCCGCCTCTCAATCTCTCACTCTCTCTCTCTCTTTCGATCTATCTCTATCCTTATATATCTACCTGTCCAACCACAGGATGACTTTAATGATTGACGAAGACAAAATGGTACACAGGAGAGTAACGATAGTTCTATTGCCTGCAGTCTGTTATATGTATTTGCGTATTTGCTAGATTAACCTACACTTATGAGATGTCGTAATTGTTCGGAATTGTCGAATACCAGACCAGTTAATGTTAACAATATTAGCATATTCGATAGGGTATACTTCGCCCCTTCAATTTGTAGATATATATGTACATAGAGACCACGAGTATTTTCAGATTTGAGTGTGAGGATTTCGTGTCGTTTGTAATATTTTACTTATATTTGCGCCGCCTCCGAAAAGTTGCAGAATATTTAGGCTTAATGCAAATTTCTGTATCCATGACAACCAGAAGTTATTTTTTACTTTTCAGGGCATTTTTTGTGTTGCTTGTTTTTTACTTTTCAGCTCTTTTAGTTTTCAGCTCTCTGGAACTCTGTCAGTTTTCGAAGTCGGTCACATTTTTTTTAAAATATTTTTTTTTATTTCATGCTTTTTAGTATAGGAAATCAATAAATTGATGGTTTGCGGTCGATTTCATTTTGAATTTCATCGTTGCACTGGTGTAACAGTTATAGACGAAGAAATATAGCCGAATTTGTTTAAGAAAGAAAAGCTTGTACATTCCGAAATTTATGCAAGAGGGTGTACCGCGAGAACTTCCCTTATAAGTTACTCAAAGTTTCATCCTTATCGCACAAGCGATCCCAAAGCTATCGCCGGACAATCGAAAGTTCAGTTTTTATGCAATAACAATTGTTAGCGTTAAACAATTTAGGGAAAATTTACATTGAGACCAAGCCGTAAGCATCCTCTATAAGATAGGCAAGGTTTCATCAAGATCGGTCCATCCATCTCGGAAATATCGCCGAACAAACGAAATTTGTAGTAGAAACGTGAAATCGGCGCGAAATTCGGTTTTTAAGCAATAACAATGGTTAATGTTAAACAATTTCGACAAAATTTATATTGGGACCAAGCTGTGAGCATCCTCTATAAGATAGGTATGGTTTCATCAAGATCGGTCCATCCATCTCGGAAATATCGCCGGACAAACGAAATTTGTAGTAGAAACGCGAAATCAGCGAAAAATTCGGTTTTTATGCAATAACAATGGTTAGCGTTAAACAATTTCGAAAAAATTTATAATGGGACCAAACTATGAGCATCCTCTAAAAGATAGGTATGGTTTCATCCCGATCGGTCCACCCATCTCAGAGTTCTCGCCGGACAAACATTAAAAAAAAATAAAATAAAATAAAAAAATAAAAAAATATAGCGGTCGAATTGAGTACCTCCTCCTTTTCGAAGTCGGTAAAAACTGATTTAACACTAGAACTACCAACGATTGTTATGCTGTTATAACGAACCACGTCAAAAAAAGTCATTTGAACTCGTTCGGTAGTACTGGTGTTAAACCTAACACTGACTTTACTACAAAATAAGTAAATCCTAATAAATCTTTCATTTTCAATCATATATACTATATACAGCGGCCTTGTTATCCCATTTTTGCCTCCGATATATGAATATTCTTCGATATCATGAGCATTGTCCAGTGCCTCATAACTGACAAGGAGATCATTTTTCCCGATATTGATAAGGAGGTTCTCAGTTCATCGCGTATATGTTTCTTTAAAAGTTTTTTAGTAATATTACCGGAGCAAGTGCCTCGAATGAAGCGCGCACACGCTAAGATTTTTTGTATTGTTAATCGGTAATTTATTGTTAATTTATTGTTAATTTATTGTTAATTGCTAATGCGAGTTAAATCGAGATATCTTTGAATGAAAACTTGGCTTTCTTGTATGTTATTAGTTATATCTGAATTATAACTTGGCTTTCGTTTACCAATGATATCCATTTCTATTTTTGGTAATTTTTTAAATAATTTTGACAAGGTTGGTGGGTTGCGGAGCCGGGATGGCGGGGACTGACTACTTGGCGTTTTTTTTCATTTTAATGGTTTTGGGGGGATTTCAATTCTTTTTGTTAGTTAATTGGTAAAATAAAAATATAATTTGTTATTACCCATTTGACAAGTTTAATACTTCAACAATGTGACAAAGAGAAGGAAGATACAACTTATCTGTATAATGTAACATACGAAGTGTTGGTCTTAATTAGATGCAATTCAAGGGCATGCTATCTATCTATTTGTAGTATCAAGTTTGACAAGGGCATATCCAAGAACCACGTCAGTAACAGATTTCAAACTTACTGAACAGATACATAATTCAAATACTACAAAAGTGAAAGATTTAATTAATACTTCAACAATGTGACAAGGACACATCTTGGCTGTATAATGTAACATACAAAGCATTGGACTTAATTATATGGAATTCAAAGGCATGCTATCTACTGGCAATTCATATTCGTCCAACAAATTTGGAGTCCTTCGCTTAAGTTTGTGAAGTGTGAAACTTGTTAAATGTGGAGCTAAGAACCACTTAAGCGACAGGTTTACAATTTGATGAGTAGATACTGATACTGACACAACTTAGGAACATGCCGCCATTACCAATCACTATTTGCTGAATACATTTCAGATCTTTGGCTTAAGTAATTCTCAAGCTACACATTTGACATGTTTAATATTTCAACAATATGACGAATAAGAGGAGGATGCAGCTTATCTGTATGATGTGTTACGTTCAGGAGCGAAGGATGTAACAAATATAATATATGAAGCGTTGGACTTCATTATATGGAGTTCAAAGGCATGCAATCTACTGGCAATTCATATTCGTCTAACAAATTTGGAGTCCTTCGCTTAAATTATACATCCTCTCCTCATTCGACACATGTGAAAAGTGTGGAACTTGTCAAATGCGTAGGCTAAGAACGACTTAAGCGACATGCTTCAAACCTGATGAGCACTACTAATTTTCCACGACTAGTATGCCTCTAAATTAATATTACGATTAGGCTCAACACTTAATAAGTTCTATTAATTCTCTTATTCAACACATTTGTAATGTCAAATTTGACCAGGGCGTACCCAAGAACCAGTTCAATTATAGATTTCAAACTTGCTGAACAGATACATAATTCAAAACTACAGAAGTCAAAGATCTAAAGTTTACTGAGCAAATACTGATTACTAGTAAGGTTCGTAGTTCAGAAATCATTTACATGAAAGACCTGAAGTATCACTTGGTGAACAAATTGTTGCTTTTTCATTTAAGTGCGTCCTGGTTATGCACTTGGCAACTTTGGTAGTCTATAATTGTATTGAATAAGAGGATATTGCTTAACAGTGTTAGATTGAGTAGGGTCATAAAGCTGTACCAATAAGAGAATAAAACTGTTAAATTTGTCAGATATCCTCGCGCAAGATATTCCTGTCATAAAATAACCTACATAACCAAGCACTCGAACGTCAAGGAAATAAGACATCTATCCATCTCGTGTTAGTTAGTCTCTTTCTACATGTCTAGCATCTCTCTCTAACAACAGCTTACATCAGCCTTCTCTCTCTAACATAACATCATCTCGCAGCTACAAAGCTAGAAATATATGAACATTCTGCCACCTAGTGTGGAAAATATGTGACCTACATTTTTGGTCTGAATCTTCTTCTGAATCGTTTTCGCACGAGAAAATAAGAGGAGGAAATTCATATCTCTTGAACGCATGGACCAATTTCCTTGCTCTTTAGCTTATTGGATTCAGAAAAATAAATTAGGCTGTGCTTGATTCATGAGTTATGCCTGCAAGCTGTAACTTTTTCGGACATCGAGGTGAAAGTCTTATATCGATCGAAAACCGCTACGCGTCGGGATAAGTAGCCTCTGCTTCTTGCGCTATAGCTAACTACTTGGCGCGAGACTCTACCAAGTCTCCTGATACCCCAATGGGGTTTGGATCGGATAAGTACAAACGTAGCGCGACGGCAGCGTACTCGGTTCATCACACGAGAGACCCGAGTTCGCTAACAGTAGAGGTGTATTTTTTTTCGTTTCTTGGAACACTTTTACTTTCTCATTTTATTAAAATCAATGCAAGTAACGTGATATTATACATCACTATCGTTTTGCCGACACGTGTGTCCTCGCACAGTGCGAGACTCTTGAAATGAATTTTTAGAGTCTAGCATAAGATGTCAAACGGTAGATTTACCTGGCTAATGGTTCTTATACTCCAATGGGATTTGGATCGGATAAGTATAAGTGTAGCGCGACGGCAGCGTGCTCGGTTCACCACACGAGAGACCCGAGTTCGCTAACAGGAGAGGTGTATTTTTTTTTCGTTTCTTGGAATTCTTTTACTTCCTCATTTTATTAAAATTAATGCAAGTTACGTTATGGTATGCAATGCAAGTATGCAAGGAGTCACTAACATCAATGTGAGCTGTACATATTTTTATGCACGATACATAATATCACTGCCTATTTGACGATATATACGTTTACTTATAAAATTAGACCGCATTGATTTCGAATTTTTAGATCCTAGTTTTATTTGTTAAGCTAATGAAGGAGAGTATGTAGCTGAGTTCTGTGTGTAGCTTTTTCTTTTACGCCTTATATGTACGCCACGTACTGATTCTATTATTCACGCGAATTTCGTGAGCCCAAGGAAATCTCGGACTTGCAGTAGCAAGCGGAAGAAAGGAGAAATCTATCCTTGTTCCCCGTGTTACTGGCTACGCCGTATCAACGCACATCTGTGTGCGACAGCGAGGAAGCATATATCTTCTTCTCTCTCCCTCTACAGGCTCTCGAGTTGAGCAGGCAGACAGGGGAAGCGTACGTCTGCTTCTCCTCACGGCCTGCTCTAGTCCTATCCGGCCTGCTGATACGACTGGCTGTGACTGCGAGAAAACATATCTCCTTCTCGCTCTCTCTTTCTGTTGCCAACTCAGTTGTGGAGGCACCCATCGTTTTGGCCTATTATGTGAGGTCCTTTATTTTTATTTTGCCTGCCATTGGTCGGCGGCGCACCAATCGAATTTGGACAGTCACGTGGTATGAGTGTGCCTACTGTATAAAACTGTGATTAGGATTGCCGGGCAAGTAACGACCAGAACCGATAGCCGAGAAGAGAAGTGAAGAGAGTAGTCTGTGGGTGAGTCCGTCTCCTATTAATGGTACAGAGTTAGTCTCTGCGTGAGATTTACTGCCAGGAAGTTGGGGGGCCGGGCTGAGAGACCTGAGTGTCTGAGGACCGTCCCGCGTGGAGCTGACCTGAGTGTCTGTGGACCGTCCGATTGTTGACGGAAGGCCCAAACAATTGAAACAAAGTTTGGCCTTCAGGACGTGATCGCGTCTGCCCTGATTTAAGAGTTACCGAAATTGTGGGCAAGTCGCGATGTAGTGCGCCGCCTTGTAATATAAGCAGGAGTATTTGCCCTCCGTGCCGCGGTACTGGAGCTGTTGGGCCGAATCGAAGTCGTTCCCACGACCCACCAGTATCGCGGAGGGAGTTGCTGGTCTCCGACACGGCGCGTCCCCGGATGGCGGATAGGGGGCCCCTCCGGTTCTAACTGGAGGGTTGCGACTTGCGTAAGCGGTCGCCGCCGACCAAAACCAGCACTTACATTTACACTTACACTCATCTTACACACATTCCCCCGTGGTGTTTTGCCTCTTGGAGGTGGTCCACTGCTGGGCAACACACACACACACAGAAACACACACACATTGCATCACACTCACACTCACACGAGAAGCGGTCGCGTTGCGGGGCCGTTCTTCCCGTTCGGGGGGATGGTCCATCGTTTTGCCGCGGTGGTACCACGGGAGGGTACAAGAGATAAACCGGGATTGGCACTCCCGGGCCGCTCCCTAGTACAGGGGCCCGAACCCCGTTTAACCAACGGGGAGGCTGCCCTATCAGGGGCGGATTGTAGCGCCGGTTGGTGACCGGATGGGAACCTGCAGCCCGTCCCGGGGGGCTCTCCCGAGGCCACCCGTGGATGCTTTAAAAAAGTTTAGCCGCCGCGGTGCCGCGGCTGGCCCCTCCTCCTTCCGAGGGGTTCAGATTTTCCGCGCGATGACCGTCTCTCAACACACTTCGCACACACACACAGACACATACCCACACTCACGCACACTTGCATAGACGAGAGTGGGAGTAATGGGCGGAGGCCCTTAAACTCAAAACAACGATGGAAAACAAAACAGAAGATAAATGCAATGAAACGTGCCAAAACCACGACGACGAGCTTCCCAGCTCAATGGAGGGAGGTGAGGAGAGGAGCGGCGCGGACGCTCATTCCGCCAGCGACTCCTTCCGCGGTGTGCTTTAAGCGCACGAAGAAGCGCGTGGTGGGCCGACCCACGGGGGACAGCGCGGGCGAGTCCGATGACTCGGACACGTCCGCCGCCACCGTGGTGTTGGCAGCCGATCGGGCTTACCGAGGAGCTCCTCTTCCGGCGGGCGTCGGCTGTGCCCAGGGCCTCCGCCGGCGAGGAGTCAGATGCCTCGTAGCCTTCGGCGTCCTCCCAAACGGAGGCGGGCGCGGCCCATCGGCAGAGGGTGCGCCCACCGGGTGAGTGCGACGAGTTGGCCAAGGCGAAGAAACGCTAGATCGACCCCCCCCCCCCCCCCCTTGCGAAGGAAAGTGCGGCTCAGGTCCTCCATCAGGAGGCTGAGACCGCACGCAGAATGAGGTGTGCCACCTGGCGGCCACCTCGGCAAACCTCAAGGGCACCTACAAGCTGAGGTTCAAGAAGGCTGCCCGCACAGGGATAATGGGTGCAACGGAGCTGGCAGCCAGGGCCAGCTCCGATGGGGATGGTGGCCTCTTAAAAGAGGAAAACAGGCGCCTGAGGGCCAGGTTCGCCGATCTGGAGGGGGAGATTCTCTCCCTCCCCAGGAAGGAAGGTCGAAATCCTGGGCCGGCAGGGGGGCGGCCTCAGCCGCCACGGTGACGGCACCCATAAGGCCCCTCCAGTGAGGGCCCGCCGGCCTTGCTCTCGATGAGAGAGCGATGGCGCAGATTGGGGCTGTCACGGGGGTCTCATCCTTGAGATCCCCGGTGCTGACAGTGCCGCTAAGGCCGAGCCTGTCAAAGGGCCACGAGGTCCCACGGGGAGGAACTGGCCACCACGCTGGCTGCACGGTAGGAGATGGCCCGATAACCCCGGCAGATCCAAAGCGCCATCCGCCGATGCAGTTTGCCCACAAGGGCTTTGCTAGTTGGCGAAGCCGCCAGAGCCTCGGACCACACCGGAGCCCCGTAGAGCACCTGGATTCGAACCACTTCCCCGCACAGCCTCGCAACGCTAATGCGAGGGCCATCCAAGTTTGGAAGCAAACGGCAGAGGGCGCCCGCCGTTGCTTCCGCCCTCGGAATGCCCCTCTGAAAATACTGCCTGAAGCGCCAGGGGTGGTTTAGGTGGAGGCCCAGGTACTTAAAACCCCCTACCACCTCAACCAGGGCGTCACCCACTCGAAGACTGGCATCCGGGATCCCTCCCCCTAAAGAACGCGGCGCGCTCGATCTCCTCCACGACCCGTGCCGTCGCCAGACCGGCGAGACGGCTCGCCCTCCTCCAGTCCGATCCACTGGCCAGCACCAGCATATCATCTGCATAGCAGACTAGGACTGTGCCAGTGGGAAGATAATCCCGCAGGACCCTGTCATACCCGAGGTTCCAAAGCAGGGGCCCCAAGACCGACCCCTGAGGGACACCCCGGGTGACCTCCCTCGTGTCTCTACCGCCGACTTTGGTAAGTAGGCTACCCTCCTTTCCGAAAGGTAGGTACGGACGACCCGCTGCAGATACGGAGGCACTTGGTGATACTCCAGGGCCTCCATATTTCTCCCGAGGGGAGGGAGTTGAAGGCGTTGACGATGTCAAGCGACACCGCCAAACACCTCGCTCCGGGCGGCCGCCGTGTCCGCAAAGGCTCGCACACTGTCGACGGCATCGACCGTGGAACGGCCCTCGCGGAACCCGACCTGAGACGGACTCAGGGCGGGTCCCACCCCGGTAAGGTGCTCGACGAAGCGATTGGCAATGATTCTCTCGAACCACTTGCTCACCTCGCCGAGCAAACAAATCGGCCGCAGTGACGAAAGGGATTCTGCGGGCTTACCCGGCTTCCGGAGAAGGACGAGCCGTGCCTCCTTCCAAGGAGCCGGAAACCGACCAACCTCGAGACACCTGGAAAAAAGGTCCCCGATCCTTCGGCAACAGATCCCGTCTGTGATGGCCCACGCGGTCCCAGGAGCTTTTCAGCCCCTGAGCCTTCTGGCAGTCCTGGTGAGCTCCACCGCGGAGGCGGCCATCTCAACAGCCGCCTCCGACGTCCCTCGCACCCCCTAATTCTCGAGGTGGGACCGCTTCCGCGGGATCCGGCGGAAATAGCGTGGTCACCACCTCGTCGAGGAAGTCGGGGTCGAAGGACGCCGTCACCGGGGCGTGCGCGTTCGCAGCTTGTTCAAAACTACGAGGTACGCAGGTCCCCAGGGATCGTCGTCGAGGGTGCGACGGAGTTCGTCCCAGGCCGCGGTTTTGGCTGCCCTGATGGCGGCCTGTAGGCGTTGCTTCTTGGCGGAGAAGTCGTCCCATAGAGCTGCCATCGCGTTCGCTGACGTGGAGGCCGCCCTACGCCTCGCTCGGAGATACTGGCGTCTGGCGCGGATGGTAATGCGCCGGAGATTAGCGATTTCCGCAGACCACCAGTACTCCTCGCGCCTTGAGGGAGGCATCCGCGGGCCCCGAGCCATGTCGGCGCTAAGCCTCGCGGCCTCGTCATCCACGGTGGCGCAGGGTTCCCACGTCGGCCAGTTGTCGGCTAGGGCAGCCGCAACAAGCAGATCTTCGGCCAAGGATCGGGATCCATCCTGGCTGCGATGCCACGCCGTGGTGGTGGCGGGGGCAGCCGAAGGGGGTGATCGGGTATGGAGAGTCATCGTAATGTACAGATAGTCTGAACAAGACTCCGACTCCTCAATTACCCGCCACCCTCCTATCGAACGTGCAATCGCAGGGGAAGCCCATGAGAGATCCACGATGGACGTCCCCTGCGGCCGAACGCACGTCGGGACTGAACCCAGGTTCAGCAACCGGATGTCCGGCCCCGCTGCCCAGTAGCAGAGAATCGCTCCCCTGCGGTCCGTGGTCGGGGACCCCCATGCCGTAGAATGGGCATTGAAGTCCCCCATCACGAGGACGCGTCGCCCCATAACCTGGTCCAAACAGGCACCAAGGACGCCGAGCCTCAGCTCGAAATCCTCCAGGAGTATGTTGGGCGACAAGTACACCGCCACCACCACTGTACCGTTCCACTGAGCAGCCACAAATCCGTCCCCCGTTCCCACAATGCGGAGAGATGATTCCGCGCCCACCGCCGGACTCAGCACAATGGCAGCGACACCCAGCAGGTCCCTTACCCATAAGGGCGAGTCGGGGACTCTGTAGCGCTCCGCCACCGCTGCTAGGGCCACTCGCCTCTCCCTCATAGTCTGAAGTAAAAGACTTTGAGGGACAAAGGAGTGGTTCACGTTGACCTGGAGGAGGGAGAAAGTGGCCATTGTTTGGTGACCTCCATCGCCTCCTCCAGGCGGTCCTCGTCATTCGTCGCCGGGGTGGGAGCAGGGCCTTGAGATGGCCCAGGGAAAACCGGCGGCCTACTCCCCTTCTTCCGGGCCGAAGCCCGGCAAGCCGGTCCATGAAAGCAATGGTCTGCCCTAACACCCCGCGCCTTGCAGGCAGGGCAACAGGCTGCCGCCTGGCAAGCCCTCGCACGGTACCTCTCCTGACCACACCTGAAACAAGCGTCCAAGCGGTCGGTGGGACACCTGCACGTCGCCCTGACGTGACCCTTCTCCAGGCACCGAAAACACTGGGGCGGGGGGGGGGGGGGGTCGAGGCGCCAGGGCTGTCACCCGAGCCGAGGACCACCCGACCAAGATCCTGGAGGCGGCCACCAGCTTCTTCGCAACCTGCAACGGGCACCTAGCCCGCGAACGAGCCAAGGCCGGAAGTCTGTCGCTGCGAGATGTTACCCGCCTTGATGTCCGCTGGCTCGCATTCCCCGATGCGAGCCATCGCCGGAACAACCTCCTCAAGGGTTACCGAGTCGTCCAGATCCGTGACGCGCACTTCTGCGCTCCTCACAGGCCTGGAGACACGGACCCACGAATCAGCCAGCACCTCCGATAAGCGCGTGGAGAGAGCTTTCGCTTTCTCCACGCCTCCCTCACCCGGGATCTCTAGCAATAGAGCCTCGGTAACCCCCTTCTTGGGGCGGATCTCTTGGATCCCCAGCTCACTGAGGGGGATCGCTTCGCGCGCAGTGCGTAGCACCGTCGCAAAGCTTAGCCCCTTTTTGCTGCCGTCCATCGTTAGGGATACGGCGGCTGACGATTTCGCGCGCGGGAGCCTGACGCTGCTCGCTTGGGGCCTCCGGGACGACTCTTGGGGCGACCTCTTGGCCTTGTCCGCGTTCTTTCTCCTCCTGGCAGTGGAGCCGGGCCCAGGGTTAGCGGTAGATGGCTGGTGGGGACGCTGGTTCCGGCGACAGTGCCCCCTTGTGTCCTGGTGGCGAAGCCCGGGGGGGGGGGGCGTCTTAGAAGAAGAAGATTCCGTCTTCTTGTTCTTCTTGCCTGTCCGCGCAACAGTCGTCCACCTCTCCGCCCCTGCAGGGGCCCCGGCTGCTGCTGGTGCAGCGGCAATGGGTAAATACTATGTTCGTTCTGGGTAAAGAGGCAGGTGTAACGTCTCGCGCCTGTCAGCTCTATTTAGTTACATTTTTTTTTTTCCAACGCCGCATATATAACCACGACATAGATTAAGCCTTTTTTTTACCCAGGAGAAATCCTCATGAATTCCCCATACCACGCGGGATATGGGGGTATGTCGGCCTCCTACCGACTAAAACTCTTGGAATGTCCACATAGATGCTCGATACTTGAGGGGCGGGTAATTGACCTTGCGGTCATGTCTTCCGGACTTCGGCTCGTCTACAAGCGATGAGGCACGCACGGTCCAGCGTGCGATCGCCTACGCAGCATCGCACGTGGAGCGCGCCGAGCGTGGGACTGCCGACGTCAGCGGTTTCGAAATCCGCGCGGACTCCCTCACCTGGCTCAAGCGAGCGCGCCGATTGGCTCCCCACCGCTCGGGCGAGACCGTCCCCATTGCCCGGAGACCTAGCGAGGCTCCGGAGGGTCAGTCGAACATTCAGTCTACATCGTGAGCTCCAACAGAACAGTCGTAAACTCTTGAGCACTACTAGCCATCTACGGTCAGCATAACTCGTACCTACAACACTTAGTGATTGTGACGCTGAGTTAAGTCGTGAGTGTGTGTAACCACTGCTGCACCTGCTTGCTGCCCGCCACTCCGAGGTTTAGCTCTTCACTGCCTTTAACGTAAGTCGAGTTCTGCACAATATAGCCGCGATTAGACTGCGTGATTGACTGCCACGTTGAACATTAAGTTCATCCCTTGTTCCGAGATTCAGTCAGTAACTATTATACTTCGCGGGTGTATTCCAACTATTTATCCAATATACTTATTCAGTTTAAACCAGACGTTTTACTATTCATTCATAATGACCATATTGCATCCTTTACCCGTTACCACTGTGGAACCCATCGAATCTGAACAGTTCGTGATGTACCTACCGTATTCTCAAGGTGTATTGAATCGGATTACAGATTCTGCAATCTAGCGTAAGGAGCTGCGCTTCCGGCGAGAAGAAGAGGAATTCCTATATTGATTCATGGGAGTGCGCCTGCGAGCCGGTTACGCGCCACAGCCCTGTGGACACGAATGCTGGAACCAGGCTCCCCCTCGCTCAGGCAGACGGCCTACTCGCCGAGCTGGGAGAAGAGCCCGCGATCAACGGGAACAGCGTCGTGAATCCGCCCTCAGCGCGCCATCCGGGCTCGACGCTGAGAACAGGCGAACCACACATATTGCGAACGGGACAGAGATTAATTATGCTTCGCGGACCGAGTCCGACATTCCTCCCCAGGAAGCGTACTCGCCGATCCATTCATCTGTCAATCAACCACCTTCCTGTGAAGAAAACACACTTCCTGATCCTTCCCCACAATTCTCATGCTCTGGACTCTTCTAGATTCCCTTTCCACGATCTTCACCTGTGGAATCCCCGCGAGTGCTCGTAAACGATCTACTAGCGAGCTAACTACTACAAAACTCGTCAACTCACATCTTCGAATCCTGTCCGCCTTCCTCCACTCACGAAATAGAGGAAGTATTAAGCGAGGAGGACGAAGATATTATTATTACAGATTAAAAACGTCATTAATACCTATCTATTTGTATCACTCATGAATATGCCATTACTCATCAATAAATCCATTTTACCCCATGATCGCATTTCCATACATTGACATACATATATTAAGTACTCTCGACAACGAATCTCGGAGCAATGGAACAATAAGGGATAATATTCCCACCAGTTCAACCGTTCTACCCACGTAAGTAGCATCTTCCATATAAGTTGCCACCGAAACCGCGCTTGAAATCAGCGACGAACAGGCGGATTGACATATACATCTATCGAATCAACTACAAGATGGCGCCGTGCGGACGCGCTGGCAACCGTGGTCACTTAAGCTAGGATCACTCGATTAACCATTACTCCATCTTACCTACATTTTCCCTACTTACCAACCTCACCATCTTTTATTACTTACCTTACAATCCTACTACTTACCTGCCGGTCATGAACCGCTGTACTGCATTATCATCCGCTATTTACTTAACTGCTGCCTTACCTTGTGACGAGGTAGCGTAGCCCGTCCCAAAACTCCCGCTCTCACGCGAAGCCGCCTCGCACTCGCCGCTTAACCTCAACAACCGTTGCTCCAAGGGGGACCGCCAAAACCAGCGAATAATTACTAATGCGCCTTTATCTTGTTTCGAGCCCGATATAGCGACGATATCAGCTAGTCGATCGAGGAGCGGGAGTTAAGCTCGAGGAGAATGGACTCGACGAGTCCTACCTGCGAGCCATACAGAGGGTGCAGATACGCCGATTGACGTGCCGATCAGGCCGCTCTGACCCTGGACAGACGACAGACGACGCAACGGCGACAGACCGACGGACGTACCAGGGGCTCCTAGCTCTCGCTGGCTGAAGGCAGCGGCGGAGAGCGCAGCGTAGCGGAACGATCGATCCCAGCGCGCGGGATCGATACGCGAGCCCTCGATACCGATCGAGGCCGATCGGCGCGGCGGCACCGAGAGATCGATAGCGTAAGGCGGCAACGTAACGCGAAACGAATTTTGCGTAGGGCCGGAAGCTCCTCACTTTGTGAGCGACCTTCGGAGCAAGCGTGTGCGAGTGCGAGGAAGACCTGTGAGCAAAGACGATTCGAGGAGTAGGACGAGAGAAATTCTTACGAGCGAATTCATTCCGGTAAGCCCAGCGAATTGCCTGCCTGCCATTAAAGTACCCGTAGATCTCGGTGCCGGCCGTTCACGCTCCGACAAGAGGCTATCCTGGCGCGAGTGACCACCGGCCACTACGCGGCTACCCCCTTGGAGCGACTCTTCAAGTCGCCGCAAAGTCCCCGGTTCGTGAAGAACACCGCGAGTCCTTAGACTGGAAAGCGTATGAAAGCCAGGAGCGGCCCGGCCGCCACCATCAAGCATTGTACCTTGCATGTTCACGGTTTTGGGGTTTTCCGGCTTCGAGGCTCGTAGATCGGCCGCCTATCTTTTGCGAGTGCAGTGCGACTGCAATATTTCGAGAGTTCTGTTCGACTTTTTGGCGTGTCCGAGCCTTCCAACAGGCGAGCGTCCGGCAAGCGCGACCGGCCGGGATATTAGATTGTGTAGCGGCTACGGGAAAGCCGAGGGTCCGAACGCCGACGTTCGGACACGAGCGCTAGGACGTAGGATATTCCGGCCAGTTCCCCGGCCAGTAATAAACACCGTTGCCACCCATCCGCGTGGGTTTATTCAGCCTCCTTTCCCAACCCGAATACCTTCGCCACTCTACCGTCAACGAGCTAGCCCGGTCGACACCGGCGAGTGCCGCCGAGTCCAGCCCGGGGTCAAACGGGAGGCACCAACAGGGACGAGGGAGGACAGAACAGAAATTTGGGCCTTATCGGGGCCTGGCGCCCAGCATTTTCCCCTTTCCCCTTCCAGGAACCCTGGACAGACTTCGGCGAGGTTGGAGCGCGTCCACCCGGACCGACGCGGACAGGGGTCCGGCGAGATACGCTTACATGCTATCTACTGGCAATTCATATTCGTCCAACAAATTTGGAGTCCTTCGCTTAAGTTATACATCCTGTCCTCATTCGACACATGTGAAAAGTGTGAAACTTGATGAGCAGTACTAATTTTCTACTAAGTATCTAATTAATATTACCATTAAGCTCAGCACTTAATAAGTTCCATTAATTCTCTTATTCAATACATTTGTAATTTCAAATTTGAGAAGGGCGTACCCAAGAACCAGTTCAGTTATAGATTTCAAACTTGCTGAACAGACACATAATTCAAAACTACAGAAGTGAAAGATCTAAAGTTTACTGAGCAAATACTGATTACTAGTAAGGTTCGTTGTTCAGGAATCATTTACACAAAAGACCCGAAGTAGCACTTGGTGAACAAATTGTTGCTTTTTCATTTAAGTGGGTCCTGGTTATGCAATTGGCAACTTTGGTAGTCTATAATTGTATTGAATACGAGGATATTGCTTAACAGTGTTAGATTGAGTAGGGTCATACAGCTGTACCAATAAGAGAATAAAACTATTAAATTTCTCAGATATCCTCGCGTCAGATATTCCCGTCATAAAATAGCCCACATAACCAAGCACTCGAACGTCAAGGAAATAAGACATCTACCCATCTTGTGTTAGTTAGTCTCTTTCTAATGTCTATCTTCTCTGTCTAACATCATCTCACATCTGCCTTCTCTCTCCAACATAACATCATCTCGCAGCTAGAAATATATGAACATTCTGCCACCCAGCGTGGAAAATATGTGATCGACATTTTTGGTTTGAATCTTCTTCTTCTGAATCGTTTTCGCACGAGAAAATAATAGGAGGAAATTCATATCTCTTGAACGCATGGACCAATTTCCTTGCTCTTTATCTTATTGGATTCAGAAAAATAAATTAGGCTGTGCTTAAGTCATAAGTTATGCCTGCAAGCTGTAACTTTTTCGGGAATCGAGATGAGAGTTTTATATCGATCGAAAACCGCTAGCCGTCGGGATAAGTAGCCTCGGCGTCTCGCGCTGGTATATATAGCTAACTACTTGGCGCGAGACTCTACCGAGTCTCCTGACCCGTCACGTCCGTTTCTCGCGCGAAGTATCCCCGTCTCAAACCAGGGCTTTATGGTTGCCAGCAATGTAGGATGCGATTACCTAGATCAAAAGAAATAGAATCTCCGATACCCGATGGCATTGAAGCAACATCTAGTTCCGTAAACCTAGAACTGCAAACAACCGATACGAATTCGGATTTCTTCAATATTCCAGTTCGCGATCTAATTGAAGCAGGACCCAGCACCACGCAAACAATTCCCCCAGATGATTCCCCCCCGGCTAAAATAGAGACAAGTAGCAGCGCGAAAGAGAATTCGACGTCAAGCGATGAAAGTCTGCGCGAAGTAGAAACTCAACATTCAATCGAGGTACTAAATAAATCATTGATTTCGTTTGAGAAACCACCAATAAATCCTTTTTTTACGTGGAGAAATTCTCATGGACACCCCGCTGCCCTGGTGGGAGGGACGGGGTAGTGCCGGACTCTTACCGGCTAAAACCCCACGGTGGCCATCCTCCGCGCTTAGTGGGGCGGCACCGGTCGCGTTCGACAAGAGTTCTCGGTGCCGCCCCGCGCCCGCCCCTCTCGGAGGACACATCTCATGGTGGGGGAGAAAGCCGTCCCCGCTCTCGCGTAAGCGAGAGAGGGAGGCGTCCCCCACCCCTGCGGGGAGGCACGGCTCGACCGACTCCTTCGCTATCGGCGAAGGAGGAGCGAAACCGTGTCTCCCGCTGTTCCAAAAAACCTCCTTGACGGGACGTGCGACCACGACAAGTCCCGTCCTACCTCGAGGTCGTTTATGCGGGCGACAGAGCCACCACTCTGCCGCCTCACGACCGTTTGGTGCGTACCCGGCCCGTGAGCGGCACCGGGTACTCTGGCTACTGCGGGGGGCTGCATCCCCCCGCGCGGGGCGGCGTCGAGGACGGGCCCTCGCCAGACGGAAGGGGTCCGTCCTCTCTCACCGCCGCTCTGCCTCCTCCTTTTGGAGGAGGACCTCCTCACAAAATGTGAGGAAGGCCCTCCACGACCTCCCACTGCCGAGGATCTCCCTAATAAATGTCGACAGCGAGAGGTCCCGCCCAATATATCTGACCAGATGTGCCAGGACAGGACAGGACGTGCCAGATGCTCACCGGGTATGGTTGTTTTGGTGAGTATCTGGCGCGTATAGGTAAAAAAGCGGACACCCGCTGCCACGAGTGTGGGGCCGACCGGGACGACGCTCAGCACACCCTCGAGGAGTGTCCCTCGTGGGCGGCTGAGCGTGCCGTCCTGGTCGACCAAATAGGGGCGGATCTCTCGCCGTCGGCCGTCGTCAGAGCGATGGTCGGTGGCGAAGAAAATTGGAGGGCAGTTGCCTGGTTCTGCGAAACTGTTCTCTCGCAGAAGGAGGCCGCCGAGTGTGACCGGGAGCGTTTTGGCACTCCCGGTCATGTACACAGGGTGCAGGCGAGGGGCGGTCGACTCCGCAGAGGGGCTTACAGGCCCTAGCGGTGACGACTGTCCCCCCTCAAGCTACTGTCTGGATTGTGCGCGGCGGGGCGCTACAGACCCACCGCGCACACAGATGCCACCGGCCCGTGAGGGGTCCCCGTTTAGGACCGGTGGCCCCTGCAAGAACAAGGGTCAGGTGAGGGGCGACTAGGCGTGTGGCCCGCCTAGTCGCTAAAGTGCATGTTACCAGGGGGCCCAACGTATGGGCCCCCGGGAGGTAGCGCGTTGCGCCGAGGGGTTGAGGAGGGCGGGCTCTGGATGTTGTTTGTCCAGAGTTCCCAGAGCCCGCTCTGGATGGCCCCAGAGGCTGGCCATCATGGAGGTTTTAGTCGGTAAGAGTCCGACATGTCCCCGCCCCTTCCTCAGGGGGTGGGGAATCCATGAGGATTTCCCCCATGAAAAAAAAAGTTCCAAGCCCCGGTCGGGATAATAATCGCACGGTTAAAGGTAAAAGTCAACATTTTTATTATATTTACTGAATTCTGCCGACGAACCGCTATAAGTAATATAGGGCTGCCTGTGAACCAATTTAATAGATAATAAAAAGTTCACTTGCAATTATTTTATAATTCTATTGCAATTTCTGACAGACATTATGTACTGAGGGAATCATATGACTCATGAGAGTTAATTAGAAGGTAGATGGATAGGTTAATGAGAATTAAAATAAGTATTTATGCGAAAAATGAACAAGAATAATTACACTAAAAGTTTCTGCTTACTACGCCGATCTCAGTTGAACTTAATAAGTCTGATAGTGATCTACATCGGTGCTTTGTACAATGTTTATTGCGATTATAGAAACCTTTCGTATATATATTGCGATCGAGATGCAGCAAATATAGCATCAACTCGGCAGTCAGCACGTACTGTTCACTGTGCAACACAAGTGCATTCGAGGTATCGTGCGTTCACGAGTGGAAGGTTTTACTGCTTACATTATATATTTCTTCTTCTATTTCTATTATCTGTTACTTCTTATACCTACTTTTGAAATTTTCGAGAAATTAAGTCAAAAGTTTTTCAAGTTACAGGGCATTTAGAAAATATAATTTCTCAAAACATGCAATATGGTTATTCTCTGCAAGAATCGTGGAAACTGCAATGTCCTGACATGATAAATGAAGTACCACGAAATGTTGAGCATATACAAATTTTATTCAGTGGTACCTCGAATATTGATGGACAGTGGGTGTGCTCTAATTATGATAAAAAATCGATATATATATTTGATTCTTTAAATAAAAGGGTATTGCATATCGATCATCAAATATTCTTGTCAAAATTGTTTCCTTCTGATGCTGTAAATAATAAAACAGTTTGTAGCCATAAGGAAGTGGTAGGATACAGGAATTAAGCTAAAACAGGATTTATTCAGGAAATGGTGAAACATTAGGATACAACAATGGTTACAGAGGTAGGATACTTCCATTTTTTCAGAACAGGTAGGATTGTACAGATAGGATTTGGATTCGTACAGTACAAGTTGGACTAGGAGTAATGAATTAAGGAAACGGGCAGAAGGGATTCTTTCTCTAGTCTCTGACTCGAAATCTTTATTCCAACGGGCGTCCAAAAGTATTTGCCAGTGCTCTCCCTTAATCAGGCGTCCAGGTACAGTTCGCCTCTGGAAAGAAGGCACCTGGCTCTGATTTGGCGAAAAATTTGTCTCCTTCAAAATCCGGTACCTAGGAACGGGAACAAAAGGTTTCATTGTTAGCGGTCTGAAGTCTAGTTTCTATTATCTAGTAGATAACTGTGGGAGTGGGCTGCCGATACTTATCTTTTTCTTACCTGCGGCGCGGTCAAGATTTTATGGACCCTGTCGGCGGCGACCTTTTCGTCCAACTCATAAAGCGCACCTGGAAATCTGCATAATAATTATTTATTCTTATAATGAAGCAAGGTAAACAGTACTGTACAAAAATACTTATCTTTTTCAAAAATACACATTGGCCCATTGAACTGAAAATATCTTCAAGTATAGTTTCACTTGAAACAGGCTTGCGGAAACTCATAACGAAGTTACTTGTTAGCAGATGACAAGTAGACTAAAGCTTTTAAAATTTCCCTGAAATTTAAACCACTGCCAAATAGCAGCAATATTCAGTTTTACAGGCGCACCGCAATTTCGAGCAGGCTATGGACTGGTTTCCCCCAGTAACTATTTCAAGGTATCTTGGACAATAGAAAATAATAGTGAGTGATCCCTTTCATTTGCTATCTGCCCGCGGTCTCCCAACACTTGGCAAAGCTGGCACCTCTGCCTATCATTAAGAATGCACAGTAACAGCAGAATTTCTCGTCCATATATCAGTTCTATTAATAAGATAAGAGACAAAATTTAATAATTTTCCAGGCGAACAAAGCTCTCGGGTTTTCAAAACTCGTGTTGCATTCGTGTCTCAATTAGCTTAAATAATCTATCTTCAAGAAAGTCATCATCGCCGGGGCTGGCTTTTCTATAGCGAACCAAAATTTAATATCTCATAGACGTTATTATAGTTTTAAATGTGTGAGCGTATTTCGCCGGACCCCTGTCCGCGTCGGCCGGGTGGACGCGCTCCAACTTCGCCTAAGTCCGTCCGGGGTTCCTGGAAGGTGGAAAGGGGAAAATGCTGGGCGCCAGGCCCTGATAAGGGCCAACTGTGTCCACCAGTGTGTCAGTTAGTCTATACCGATCGTAAAGATGACTTCAAGCTAAAAATTATACGCTCATCCGAGAAATTCGTAAGACACGTTTTTGGTAATTACGTTCACATTCCTAATTCCTGAAGAATGTCAAGAAAGCAATGTGCTAGTACATCGAGCGGCTCTCGCTTTAGAAAGCGACGTTTTTGTCTACGTAACATGGAAATCGTCCTCGATGAACTGAGCGAAGAAGAAGAAGAGTTTTCATCTTCAGATATCGAAGAGAGCGATGATAGTGAATTGGATTATTCTCTCGAGTCATCCAGTGCCGATGAAGAAACTCCTATTTCGGACGCTGCATTTGCGTGGAAAAATACAACAAATTTTATACCACGGAATTGGAATTTTGATAAAGTATATGCTGGAATAAGTGATGCCTCTGAGATCTCTGACGAAAATGAAGCGGTGCAGTATTTTGAGGCATTTTTTGACCTTGAACTGGTGGAGCATATTGTCACTGAAACAAATCGCTATGGTCGTCAATGCATTGAGTCACAATCTTTGCCGCAATTTTCTCGCATCCGTCGTTGGCGCGAATGTACTATACGTGATATGTACGTGTTTCTCAGCTTGACAATGTTGATGCCACACGTAAAAAAGCATTCTCTGGACGAATATTGGTCAGGGGACCCACTAATAGAAGCTTCAGTGTTCGGCAAATACATGTCGAGAGACAGATACCAGAATATTCTGCGTTTTTTACATTTTTGTAATAACAAAAATGTGGATTCATCCGATCCCTTCTTCAAAATAGATGACGTTTTTACCAATCTAAAACGAAAGTTCAGTTCCTCCTTCAAACCGTTTCAAAAGCTGGTAATCGATGAGTCTCTGATGCTTTTCAAAGGAAGGCTTTCATTCAGACAATATATTCCAACAAAGCGACACAGGTTTGGAATAAAATTCTTCGTCTTGTGCGACTGTGAAACAGGCATGGTGTTGGATATGATTACTTATACGGGAAAGACAACAAAGATACCAAAAATCAATGGTTTGGGCATTTCTGGCGCTGTGGTGGTGAAAATGTTGGAAAAGTATTTTGAAAAAGGACACATATTGTATACGGACAACTGGTACACAAGTCCACGATTGTGTAATTATTTGCTTGAGCGAAATATTGGATCATGTGGTACGCTAAAAATAAACAGGAAAGGCATGCCAGTATTTCCAAAATGCGCACCAGGGGACTGCTATTTGAAAACGTGTAACCACTTATTAGCTCTGAAATGGCACGACAAACGCGATGTAACTATGCTGACTACAATCCGTAAGGGAGAACTAATTGAGACGGATAAGCGGAATTGGAAGAAGAATACGCGTATAAAAAAGCCAGACGCTGTTAGTGACTATACTATCAACATGAGATTAGTTGATAAGTCCGATATGCAAATCGGGTCCGTGGAGTGCATGAGGAAGTGTGTAAAATGGTACAAGAAACTGTTTTTCCATTTGGTCGACGTGACGCTTTTGACGCTTTAGCGTGACGCTAAATGCATACCACTTTTATGGCGTGAAAACTGGCAATAGAATATCACTGAAAGAATTTGGTCGCACTGTTGTGCGTCAACTTCTTGAAAAATACGGCACGGTACTACGCCACCAAATCTTGCACCAGATCGGTTGTGCGCAAAGTAATACATTGGACGACACTACCTGGAATTCCTGCCGTCAACTGAGAATAGGAAGAAACCTCAGAGGCAGTGTTACGTCTGCAAGAACACGAAGCGTAAGGAGAAGAAAAGAAAATTGGTTAATTCTTGGTGTCGCGAATGCTGCGTGGGATTATGTATCGACGAGAGTTTTCGCGATTACCACACCAGGAAAGAATTTTAAATACTTATTTTATAACTTATTGTAGTTTATTATAAATTATAATAATCAGTATAATAGTTTGTAACAAATTATTAGACGTACTACAATAAATATCTAATTATAATATTATAATATTTTTGATTATTATTTTAAATCCATATATTTTATAATAATAACAAACATTTTCTTTCACATTACAATGTTTTTCAATGTTTATAATGATTTTAAAAAAATTGCATCCAAAAGTTTTGCGCGTGGGGGTAGCGAAATATTAGACTAATTGCGCAGTTAAAGGGGTAAGCAAGATTGGACCAAAGATAGCCCGCCAGGAAACTCATTTCCGGACTCCAATTTCGATACAGGACAGGTAAGTGGTCTCACGCGCACATAATTGTGGTACTTCAAAAACTAGAAAATTTTGTTCTTAGCAATAACTTCCAAATATGGGAAGAGATTTTACATTGTATTTAACACATGACGTTTACTGTTTGAATTCTAGATTAGCTATGACGCTACGATTTCTGGCAAGTGGCGATTCCTATACAAGCCTGCAGTACCTTTTCCAAGTCTCGAAACAATCGATAGGGCAAATCGTCCCGGAAGTGTTGCCGAGCTACAACACACACACACACACACACACACACACGTCGGCGGTGGACGGTACAGTCCGCCGCCGGAAGAAGAAGCGGAAGAAAAAGTGAAAGAAGGGTGGGGCAGCACCCAAAGCTGCCCAACCACCCAAGGGTTCCCCGAGCGCCGGTAGGCCCCCGCGCCACCACCACTCACACCTCCCACGCAGGGAGAAACGTGGGCGACGGTGGTGGGGAGCAGGGGGAAAGGTAAGGCCGCGCCTAAGGCACCGCCAGCCCCGCCAGTCGGGGCTCGGCGAGTGGCCACAAAGGCGGCCAAGGTCATCCCTGAACGCCCTCCGAAGACCGCGGCGGTGACGCAGACGATTCCGGAGGGGTCCAGGATGACGTATGCCGAGGCGATGTCCCGGGCCCGCGAGCATATCAAGCTCGCCGACCTGGGAATCACCGAGGTAAGGCTGAAGCGCCTCATTTTTGGGGGGGGTCTCATTTTTGAGATCCCCGGTTCCGACGGTGCCGCTAAGATGGATAAGCTGGCGGCGGCAGTGGCCGGGATCTTTGATGGGAAGGAGGCACGTGTTGCCCGCCCCTCAAAGAAGGCCGAGCTGAAGGAGACCGGGCTCATCGAGTCCGTCACCGTCGGCGAGGTCGTCTCGGCCATCGCCAAAGGCGGAGGCAGCAAGGGGGAGGAAGTGACGGCCGGGGAAATCCGGTCGTTCTCCTCCTCCAAGCTGGGCTCGCTTTGGCTGCGATGCCCGGCCACCGCCGCCAGGAAGGTGGTGCAGGCGGGCCGCTTAGTGGTGGGGTGGACCTCCGTCAAGGTGGAGGCACTGGCTGCACGGCCGCTTCAGTGTTACCGCTGTCTTGAGGCGGGGCACGTGCGGCGGCAGTGCAAGTCCGGTGCTACGCGTGTGGCGAGGAGGGCCACAAGGCGGGCGGCTGTAAGGCCGGAAAGCCCCGGTGCCCGCTATGCGAGGACCTCGGGCGCCCGACCGACCACCGCCTTGATGGCGAGGCCTGCCGAAAGGCGGCCGCCAAGCAGGCTGCAGCCTCCATCAAGCTTCCCCCCAAAAAGGGCAAAGCACCGGCAGTAGGAAAGGGGGCAAGGGCGGATCATCGGTCGTTCGGAAAGTTTCCGACGTCCCGGTGGTTCCGCCCTTGAAGGTGCCGGGAAAAGCTTCGGCCCCGAAGCCCACGCCTGGGCCGAAAAGCGCCGTCCCCTCCAAGTCGACTCGGCTGGAGGGGGCGGGCGTGGTAGCGGGGCCGAAGCCGGTCAAGAAGGAGGGGGGCTTGGAGGGGGCCATGGACATTGAGTAACAATGTCCCAACGCTTCCTCCAAGCCAACCTCAACCACTCGCGCAGGGCCGAGGACCTCCTGGTTCAAACCCTGCGCGAGTGGAGAGTGGGTTTGGCGATCGCGGCGAAGCCGTACGTAGTCCCGCCCAATAACTGTAATTGGGTCGGAGACGCGTGCGGCTCTGTTGCGATCTTTTTCAGCATGTGGCCCGACTCCCCCCTCTGCTCAGCCCTGCAGCAGGAGCGGGGATTCGTGGCCGTACAGTGTGGGAACCTCGCGGTGGTGGGGTGTTACATCTCGCCCAATTGCGGCCTCGATGATTTCGATGCGTACCTGGGTGTGGTCGGTGGGTGCATTTCCCGCGCACGGCCGCGCCCGGTACTCGTCCTGGGGGACTTTAACGCTCACGCTCGAGCGTGGGGCAGCTCCCGCAAGGGGCAAGTATGTTGCTCCACTGGGCGGCGCAGCACGACCTCCGGTTGGTGAACCGGGGGTCCGTTAGCACGTGCGTGCGGTGGCAGGGCGAGTCGATCGTCGATCTGACTTTCGGCTCTCCGGCCGCCGTGCGCCGTGTGTCGGGGTGGCGGGTCGCGGAAGAGTGCGAAACGCTCTCGGACCACCTCTATCTTACGATGGAGGTGGCCGCCCCTCCGACGCGCCGCTCAGCAGCAAGCAACCCTCGGGGAGGAGGGCACACCCCACCACCGCGATGGGCGCTGAAGTGCCTTGACCGGGACGCCCTGGTGGCGGCAGCTATCGCCGTGACCTGGCCGGACGGGTCGGGAGACGAGGAGGAGTTTCCCGACCCGGACGCGGGGGCGGAGTGGTTCCGGGTTAGAATGACGTGGGTCTGCGACGTCGCGATGCCCCGGGCCAAGCCGCCCCGCGTCGGCGGGGTGTACCGACGGTCTCAAGATCTGGCGGAGCTACGTACGGTATGCGTGCGCCGCCGACGCCAGTCCACCCGCGCCCGGAGACGGCGGAATCAGCCTCCGGCTGGGATGGCCCCGCTGTATGCGGCGTACCGCGAGTCCGTGGTCGCCCTGCAGCGGGCCATCCGAGCTGCCAAGGCCCGTGCCTGGGACGAGCTCGTCGCCACCCTGGATGGAAATCCGTGGGGGCGCCCATACAAAATCGTCATGGGACGTTGCGTCCCTGGGCGCCCCCCACGACCGAGCTCCTTGACCCCCAGTTCCTCGACCGGCTGGTCGGTACTCTGTTCCCTGCCAGAGCAGAGGACCCCGCCCCCGGTCGGCCTCTCCCACACTTTGTGTGGGGCGAGGCCGGTATGGGGGTCAGTGGCGACGAGCTATGTGCGGCGGTGACCCGTCTTGCGGCCCGCGCGAACAAAGCGCCGGGCCCGGACGGCATCCCAGGCAGGGCCTTGGCCATGGCCATGGGCGTCCTGGTCCCGCGCCTCGGGCTGCTTTTTAACAGCGGTCTGAGGCGCGGTAGGTTCCCCCGCTGCTGGAAGAGAGCGCGGATGGTCCTTATCCGGAAGGACGGGCGGTCCGCGGACTCTCCCTCCGTGTACCGGCCCATTTGCTTGCTGGACAAGGCGGGCAAACTCTTCGAAAGAGTTATTGCCAACCGCCTCCTCCGGCACCTGTCGACGACAGGTCCGGACCTCGACGACGGGCAGTTCGGCTTCCGTCGGGGACGATCGACGATAGACGCGATTAAGCGTCTAAGGTCCCTGACGGAGTCGGCTGCAAGCCGGGACAGGGTGTGCATCGCTATATCATTAGATATAGTTAATGCATTAATGCATTCAACACCCTGCCCTGGTGGGTTATCAGGGAGGCGCTCGAGCACCATCGAGTGCCCCCTGAACTACGGGCCGTCGGGCACGTGAGGGACACGTACGCCGGGGTTCAGCAGAGGTCCGTTTTGGGCCCCCTGCTATGGGACCTCGGCTACGATTACGTCCTGCGGGCTGCACTCCCCACTGACTCCACGTTGATCTGCTATGCAGACGACACCCTCGTGGTAGTCCGCGGGGAGGACGGGATGAGGACCATCCGCGTGGCGGAGACGGCGGTGGCCTGTGTCGTTGCCCGAATCCACCGACTGGGCCTTCGGGTGGCCCCGCAAAAGACCGAGGCGATCGGGTTTTACGATCGCCGACGGTCTGCGGGGCCGCCAGCCCAGCAGTGGATTGAGGTAGGAGAGCCCCGCGTCCAGGTGAGCGATACGATGAAGTATCTTGGGCTCATCCTGGACGGCCTCTGGCGCTTTAACGAGCATTTCGGCCGGCTTATCCCCCGAGTGGAGAAGGCAGCGGGCGCCTTATGACGCCTGCTGTCCAACATCGGGGGACCGTGGGAGGGTGTCTGACGCCTTTATGCGGGAGTCGTCCGTTCCATGGTGCTCTACGGAGCACCAGTCTGGGCGGACGACCTGGCGGCCAGCCGGCGCAATTGTGCGCTGCTCTTCAGGGTACAGCGTCGGATGGCCCTCAGGGTCGTGCGAGGATATCGCACGATCTCCTTGGCGTCGGCCACCCTACTAGCGAGGTTTCCGCCCCTGGACATCCTGGCGATGGAGGACGCGAGGACCTATTAGGGTCTTCGCGCCCTCCGCGATAGGGGCGGAACACTCGCGGAACGGTCGATTGAGGAGCTCAAGCGCCAGACCCGGCGGCTCGTTGTCGAGATGTGGCGGGAGAGGCTGGAAGATCCAGCCAACTCCCGCCACAGAGCCGTCGGGGCGATTCTCCCGAGCCTCGAGGCTTGAGTGAGTCGCGGCAGAGGGCAGCTCTCCTACCGCGCAACGCAGGTGCTCACCGGGCACGGCTGCTTCGGTGAGTACCTGCGTCGCATCGGGAAGGAGGCGACGACACAGTGCCACCACTGCGACTGGGACCGGGACACGACGGAACATACCCTCCAGCATTGTAGGGCCTGGGGGGGGGGGGGGGCAGCGCCGTGTCCTGGTCCGGTATATTGGGAGGGATCTCTCGCTGCCGACGGTCATCCGACAGATCCTCGGCAGTGAGAGGTCGTGGGGAAATCCTCATGGACATCCCGCCGCCCTGGTGGGGGCGACGGGGTAGTGCCGGACTTTTAGCGGCTAAAACCCGACGGTGGCCATCCTCCGCGCTTACTGGGGCGACGCCGGGAATTCTGGTCGAACACGACCGGTGCCGCCCCGCGCCCGCCCCCTAAGGGGGGCTTGTCTCGTGGCGGGGCAGTGGCCATCGCCTCCCTCGCTTTCACGAGAGAGGGAGGCGTCCCCACTACCCGCGAGGAGACACGGCTCTCCGCACTCCCTCGTCAACGGCGAAGGAGGAGGGAACCGTGCCTCCCACACTACTAGTACCTCCTGGGCAGGACGTGCGACCACGACACGCCCCGCCACGCCTCGTGGCCGCTTTGCGGAGGCGACAGAGCCACCACTCTGCCGCCTCGCGGCCCCTTGGCACATGCCCGGTTTACCGGCGGGTCCGGGCCGCCAAACTTAGTTGGGGGGAACTACGTCCCGCCGTGCGGGGGACCCTCCCCAGACGGAAGGGGACCGTCCTATCCCGCCGCCGCTCCGCCTCCTCCTTTCGGGAGAGCACTTCCTCGCAAAACGTGAGGAAGGCCCTCCACGACCTCCCGCTGCCGAGGATCTCCCTAATGACCGTCGGCAGCGGGAGGTCCCGCCCGATATATCGGACCAGGACACGGCGCTGTTCCCTCCATGCTTCGCAATATTGGAGGGTAAATATTGGAGGCTTGCGCCTCCTTCCCGATGCGACACAGGTACTCACCGAAGCAACCGTGCCCGGTGAGCACCTGCATCGCGCGGTACGAGAGTTGCCCTCTGGCGCGACTCAACCAAGCTTCCAGGCCCGGAAAAATCCACCCGACGGCTCTGTAGCGGAAGTGTTCTGGATCTTCCAGTCTCTCCCACCACATCTCAACAACGAGCCGCAGCATCTGGCGCTTGAGCGTCTCAACCGACCATTCCGTGGGGCCACCGCCCGCTTCCCGACGGAGGGCGCGAAGACCGAAGTAGGTCCTCGCATCGCCCACCGCTAGGATATCGAAGGGTCGAAACTTCGCACGACTGTGACTGCCATCCGGCGCTACACCCCGAACGGCAGGGTACGATTGTGCCGACTGGCCGCCAGGTCGTCTGCCCAGACTGGTGCTCCATAGAGCACCGTGGAACGGACGACTCCCATATACAGGCGTAGGACCCCTTTGCCACCGCTTTCCCGAGTTCGCCGTTCTCGTTGGCTTGTCAGGAAAGCGGGGAAACTTCGACCGAGCCTCCTCTCTGAATCCCGAGTCCTCTGGGCGCTTAGGAGGGCACCAGGCCCCGTGACCGAGACCAACATTTATACAAATACGCTATCCAGAGGAGATGGAAAACTCGAGCGAGAGAGAAAACTCGGTGGGAAGCGCGAATGTTGGCCCGGCTGGCCAGATGTAATGGGAGAGGGGCGGGGAGCAAGGGAGGCCGGTGATGACACACTGGGCGAACAGATAGCTAAAGAACGTTATTCAGAAGTTGAGTTAAATAACAGCGCCCTGTTTATTTATGTCGGGCGGACCGACGGTGTTACAACTAATTATCCTAATGCAAATCGAGCTAACGCGCTCTCGATCCTAGGACACAAGGGCCCCTGTACAATCTAACTACGCGGTAGGGAAACGCGTCGCGAGCGATCGACAGATGGTCGATCGATTACCGGACTGCAATGATTAATGAAGCCGAACTTCAGCGGGCGACGTACGCCGCAAATCTCGAGAGGAACGCACGCCCGTCCGAACGGGCTATCGATCGCGAATCCCGGCAACAAGTGGCAAGATGGCGGCCACTTTGTTCGGCGAACGCAGTCTAATATACTACCACGCGACTCAGATGCGAAGTGCGAAGTCGCACCAAGGAAGGTAGGGCACAAACAGGCTTCTTAGATTCTAATGGCAAATACAACAAATACGAGGAACCCGACTACTGGGCTCGGAACTTTACGGAAAGATCCCAAAGGATAGGGGAAGAGGGTGTGAGGCTTACCCTGGTCTTTACGGCCGGTGTTTTGCCGTTAAACTGCGATCACCAGTCGGACTGGCTTCAATATGTTCCAGACGTCTGGTCGCTCTAAACCTCGATCCTCTTAGGCAGTCTCTCTCTTCTCTCTCGTCACTCACTCTCTTAGTTAGTCGCTATGACGGTCGCAATCTGAGTGACGAGAGAGAGCCCCTAATTCGCTAAACGGCCTCACACCCTCAGCGCCGCTACCCCCGAATCCTCCCGTGACTCCAGCCGTTAGACGGTGTCGAAATCGATCCCGCGCGTTAGGACCGATTTCGACCTCATGTATCCGCCTTGGGCGATTCGCCGAGCTGAGCAGGTCGAACATCAAGAGTGACGGGCACCCAACGTCGTCACCTCGCCGTCCCTCGGTTGGTTGTCCGTCCTCAGGGGCGTCTCCAGCGTCGGCTGGACGGGCCCCAGCTTATCCGGCCTGGCAGGTTGCGCATCCCTGTGAGCCGGACTCTCCTCCTGGCCTACACGGACAGCCATCCCACTAGGTGGCTCAGTCCGTCGCGCCTACCTAGGTGCCTCTCGGCGTTCCAATTCGCATTAATGCCTGTTATTTTTGCCTGTGCCTGCCTTGGAGCGACGATGTCATGTTAGCCCGCGCGTACGAGTGTGTGTGTGTGTGTGTGAGAGAGAGAGAGAGAGGGAGAGGGAGAGAGAGAGGGAGAGAGAGAGAGAGGGAGGGAGGGAGGGAGGGAGAGAGAGAGAGGGGGGGGAGATGGAGAGGGAGAGGGAGAGGGAGAGGGAGAGGGAGAGGGAGAGGGAGAGGGAGAGGGAGAGGGAGAGGGATCAGATCAGATCAGATCAGATGTTTATTATGTTCTAGGACTTAGTGTCCTCTCAGAACAAAAAAGATTGAGCAATAATTACAGAGCGCTTTACATGATTAAAACAAACACAAATACAGAGTAAAAAAAAAAATAAAGACGAAAAAGAATAGAAGCAATAGCCCCAAGCGTCGGAAACTAAGATAGAACACTAGAATAAACTAGTAAATAAGAAATAAAGTTAATAATAAGAGGAGTTCACAGTCGCTAATCGGTAGCTACGATCAGATAGTCCGTAAGCAACCTTTTAAAGGCCACTTCACAGTCGCACTCCCTGATGTGCGAGGGAAGAGAATTCCAATATTGGGGCCCACGTACAGAGTACGAGGCCCCAAAGAACGAAGTGCGGTGGATGGGCACAGTCAGAAGGGTCCCCCGCTGACGCGAGGGATACCCGATCGAGCCCTCCAGTCGAGGGGTTAAGAAATCGCGGAAAAAGGGGGGAGACTTAAGCGTGACACCCCTCATGGCCCTGAACAGGCTGACCCCAAGGAAAAGGAGCCGCCTTTCCCGCACCCTGAGCCACCCAAGACGGAGGTAATATGGCGTAATGTGCGCATCGCGGGGGACATTAAAAATGAACCGCACGCAGGCGTTCAATGCACGCTGAATCTTCAGCTCGAGAGTCGCACTGATGCCCAGTAAAGCCAGGCAACAGTAATCCAGGTGTGGCAGAATGAGCGAGGAAATGAGCTTCTTCTTTATGCCCCGCGGCAACGCAGCACTGTGACGCCGGAGCCCCGCAAGCACACCATAGACCTTACTGCAGATGTGCCGAGTGTGATCCCCCCAGTCAAGAGTGGGCGATATGTGCAGACCCAGCGAGACGACCCGAGAGCCGTACGGGATGGGTATACCGTCCATCTGAACCAGAGGGGCACCGGCAACATGCTGCAGGCCAAGGGCACGAGCAGAGCCCAACATCAAGCACTGCGTCTTAGAAACATTTAACTTAAGAGAGTTCATGGTGGACCAGGCAGAGACGCTGGCAAGGTCAGAATTGATCCTTGTAATTGCGTCTTCCAGATCTTTGTAAGGCGCGGAGATGTACAATTGCACATCATCCGCGTATTTGACCACCTTGGAATAGAAGATAGAAGAATTAAGATCGTGGATATAGAGAGAAAAAAGGAACGGCCCAAGGACAGAGCCTTGCGGCACGCCCGAGTGGACCGGGGAGAATTGAGAGGTAGACCGTCCGATTCTGACTGCCTGCACCCTATTCGTGAGGTAAGACCAGATCCACCGTAAGACCGGAAGAGAGAGATTGAAAGAGTAGAGTTTGGAGAGTAGAAGAGAGTGGTCTACGGTGTCAAAGGCCTTAGAGAAATCAAGACACACCAGGATTGTGACCATCCGCTGATCAGCAGCAAGACGGACGTCCTCCAGGAGTGTCAAGAGAGCGGTTTGAGTGGAGCGGTTTTTAACAAAACCATGTTGCGAGGGGTCCAACTTCCCAGAGCTATCGAGGAAACTCTGAATGTCAGTGAGAACCAACCTCTCAAGGATTTTAGAGAGCTCAGGAAGGATAGAAATAGGGCGAAAATCGGCAGGCACAGAAGCGTTCGGTTTTTTAGGTATAGGGGTAATGAAAGAGCGACGCCAGGCGTCAGGAAAGATAGAAAAAGTGAGAGAAGAGTTGAAAATTTGCAAGACAGCAGGGTATATAGCAGGGAAAGAGAGAGAAAGAAACCTCGCACTCAGCTCATCCGAGGGCGAGATGGACGAGTTAGTAAGGCGCAAAGCGCGAGCAAGACTCTCCTCTGTAACGGGGGAGAAATAGAAAGACGTATCGTCAGAGGGACAGCTAGACAGAGACAAACATGCGGGGACGGCCGGAGGAGAAGAGGCGTGAGCCGAAAGGAAGAAGGTATTGAGAGTGTCCGGAGACAAGTGAGTGGGAGCGGAAGTACGAGAGGGAGGAAGAACACCGAACGATTTTAGCTCGCGCCAAATTTCGTTCGGGGTAGTAAGGTTGGAGAACCTGTCGAAGAGAAAAGCAGATCTAGCTCGCGCCAGAAGAGCTTGAACTCTATTACGACAGGCTCTATATTGTACCCGCAAGTCCGGATTCCCAGTTCTAATATAGGATCTCCTGAGCGAGTCGCGAGAACGCATCTCGAGACGAATCTCAGGAGTGATCCAGGGAGCAGGTGGCCGTCTAACACGCAGGGGTCGAAGAGGGGCCCCCCTCGTGGTGCAACACCTTGACGTGGTGAGGGGGCTTGCGGTTCCTCTAATGACCAGCGTGGCCATACCGGCGGGGCCTTCGGGCTCTGGCAGGGACTCCCATGCCGGGCGGGCGCGCTGTGAAGAGGAACTTACCAAGTTGCACCGTACTCACACACACACACCTACACTCCCCCCACGCAACCTACCTCGCGGGGTAGCGCAGCGTGGGGGGCACACGGTGACACACATTTCACACTGACACTCCCCTCTGGTTACCCTGCCCCACCGGGCAGTATATTCCAGAGGGGCACACACACGCACACACACACACCGGCCGGGGGCGGATACCCCCGGGGATTTCTCCCGCCTCAAGGGGGATAGGGGAAGAAACCCCGAAAATAAATCAACTATGGACGGATTAATAGAAGGAAGTTTGTTTACGGTGCAGGGGTGCGATTCCCCAGTACCGGCGTGTGAGGGTGCGAAAGCGGGCCCGAGCACGTCGTCATCCTGCAACCGCAGCGGTGCGTCGGTTGGCCACTTGGCCGGCGTATCGTGCAATGCCACAAGTGTGCCTATGGAGGGAGTGACTAGCTCTCCAGCTGGGTGGTCGGGTGTTTCGGGTGGATCAGGGGGGAAAACCTCCTCCAGGGCCCAACCGGCACCGAGTCAGGAGCGTGGTCCCGACAGCTCCAGGGGACGATCCGGGTCTTTGGACTCCGGGTCGAAACCTGGGCAAAAGGGCCACGCCCTGAATTTAAAGAAGTTGGTGGTGCAGGTGAGCCGGTTGGCTCTCCCCACCCCAACACCACCCGCGGTAAAACCCGCGGGTGACCATAGCGCGAGGCCCTCGACTTCGTTGAAGAAGTCGAGGCCAAAACGCAAGCGCGTTGCGCGGTTGAGCTCCTCCACGGAGGAGGAGTCAGACGTGCCGTCCGTCTGTTCGGTGGCGGTGTCGGAGCCATGCCCACCCACGTCGGGTATGGGCCCGCCGGCACCGTCATCGAGAACGGAATTTCCTCCCCTCGCTCCTCCCCGCTCTGCGGAAGCAGAGCGGTCGAGGTTGCGCAGGGAGAAGAAGAAAAACGAGGCTAATCTGGAGCTTGCTGAAAAGGTGCGACGGATGTCCACCTCTGAAGTGGGCTCCAGGCTAATCGAGAGCGCCCAGGCGGTCCTGCAGGTCGCCTCGGTGTCCTCGGGCCTCAAGGGGACCTGTCAGAGCGATCTGGCTGAGGCGGCGAACATGGTGCTTGCCGGCACCAGAGAGCTTGCCCTCAGAATGAGCGCCTCCGGGTCCCCGACGGCTGGAGACAGCGGGGCGGCCGGCCTCCACCACCAAGTGGCGGCGCTCACTCGCGCTCTCGAGGAGTCACGGAGGGAGGTGGCGGAGCTTCGGCTCCAGATCGCCTCACTCGCGGGTACGGGCACCGTCGGGAACCCGCCCTCCCACGTCCAGAAACCGCCCCAGGACCTGCACGTCGTGGAGCGTCGGATCTTGGAAAGGGTGGGGTCCCTGATCCAGAGCCGCATCGACGTGGCTCTCGGGAGGACAGTGGCACCGACCCGGGTGTCCAAGCCCGATGCCCCGCCCCCACGGGTAGCTCACAGTTCCGCCACTAAGCCCGCGGCAGTCCATGCCCAGGGCGGTGGTGACGACTGGGTGACCGTGGTGCGGCGAGGGAAGAGTGGAAAGGCGAAAGAGGGCGAGGGGAAACCCACGCCCCTCGTCAAGGGCAAGGCGGTGAAGCCTGGCCCGAGGCCTCCCGTGCACAAGGCGGCCAAGCCTGCCGTCGCCTCAAAGGCGAAGCCGGCTAAGCCGACCGGGAACCAGCCCTCCACTTCACAGAGGGGGGCTAAGCTCCCAAGAAGCAGGGCCCATGCCGCGGTAGCTCTTACCCTCGACGGTAGTGTCGAGGGTATGAGCTACGCGGAGGTGATACGTCGGGCCCGAGATCGGATAAACATATCCGATCTCGGGATCAAGGAGATCCGGCCCAAGAGGGCCATTACCGGAGCCTTGCTCCTTGAGATCCCTGGGGAAGGCGGGGCCGAGAAGGCGAAAGCCCTGACCCAACGCCTCTCCCAGGTGATGGCGGACTCGGGGGTGAGAGTCACCAGGCCGGTCAAGAGCGCGGAGTTACGCGTTACCGGCCTGGATGACTCCGTCGCCCCGGACGAGGTACTAGCGGCGGTGGCGCGCGAGGGGGGTTGCATCCCCGCGGAGGTCAGGGTGGGCCAGATCGCCGCCCGTGCGGGCGGCGGTCTTGGCTCCATCTGGGTGAGGTGCCCGTTGGCCTCCGCGAGGAAGCTGGTGGCTGCGGGGCGACTGCTGGTCGGGTGGTCGTCGGCCGGGGTAGTTGCGCTGGCACAGCGCCCTCTCCAGTGTTTCAGGTGCCTGGAGAGGGGGCATGTGCGGGCCAGCTGCTCGGCGCCCACTGACCGCACCGGCCATTGTTTCCGGTGCGGCGGTGCGGGACACTTGGCCAGCGCATGCCGGGCAGCCGTATGCTGCTCGGTATGCAAGGAGAAGGGGCTCAAGTCGGACCACCGTCTGGGTGGCCCGGCTTGCAAAGCCCCGGCTAAGAGGGGGACGAGGGGTCTTCCCGCTGGGAAGCTAGCCCTTCCCCCCTCTGCACCGCAGGCATCCGGAGGGGCAGTCCTCGCCGAAGGGGCCTCCACCTCCTCCTCACAGGAGGTGGAGATGACCCCAACGGCATCGACCAGTGGAAGGGGTGATCCACCCCCCACTGCAGCTGAGGAAGAGGTGGCAGAGGTTGCCAGACCCGCAACAACAGAGGCCCGCCTGGAGGAGGGGATGGACATTGCCGAGTAATGGCGATATCCCTTCTCCAGGCGAACCTGAACCACTCCCCTGACGCACAGGGTCTGCTAGCCCAGACCATGGTGGAAAGGGGAGTGGCCTTGGCGGCTGTGTCCGAGCCCCACAGGATCCCCGACTCGCCTCTATGGGTCGGGGACCTGCTGGGTGTCTCTGCCATTGCGGTAGGGCCCGCCGCGGCTGCGAGTTTCGGTACCGTCCGCCTTATCGGGCGGGGCCGGGGCTTCGTAGTCGCCCACTGGAAGGATCTAGTGGTGGTGGCGGTCTACCTGTCCCCGAACATCCCCATCATCGACTACGAGTCGGCGCTCGACCAGCTGAGCGCCAGCAGCCGGCCGCATCTCGGCGGTCGGATGCTCGTGCTGGGGGACTTCAATGCCCACGCGACAGCGTGGGGTTCCCCCAGCACTGACCGTAGGGGGATGATTCTCGGGGACTGGGCAGCGGGGTTGGACCTGAGGTTGTTGAACCAAGGGTCCACCCCCACCTGCGTACGCGTGCAGGGGGTGTCCATCGTCGATTTGACGTGGGCTTCCCCCTCGGCCGTGCGCTGGGTGGAGGGCTGGCGTGTGGAGGAGGGTCTGGAGTCATTCTCCGATCACTTATACGTGACAATGACCCTCCTCCCGAGCACGCCCCCCTCGGCTGCCCGGGGCCGCCACCAAGGTGGGCCTGGGACACTGCCGTCAGGATGGAGGTCCCGAACCCTGGACGAAGACCTGCTGGGTGCGGCTGCCCTGGTCATGAATTGGCCAGCGAGGGAGCCCTGCGTCGACCCCGGCGACGAGGTGGAGAGGTTGCGGGCCGATATGGCGACGGTGTGTGACGTCGCCATGGCCCGGGCCTCGAAATCCGTCCCCCGGGGACAGGTGTACTGGTGGTCTGAGGAGATCGCCGATCTCCGGCGCAACACCATCCGCGCCAGACGCCAGTACACCAGGGCTAGACGCAGGGCTCACAGATCCCTCGCTGAGGAAGCGGTCCTGTGGGAGGGCTTCTCCGCTAGGAAGCGCCTCCTGCAGACCGCCATCAGGGCAGCCAAGAGCAGAGCCTGGGCTCAGCTCCTCGCCACCATCGACGAGGATCCGTGGGGGCGCCCGTACCGCATGGTCATGCACAAGCTTCGGCCATGGGTGCCCCCACTGACGGAAACCCTCGACCCCGGCTTCCTCGATGAGGTGATAGCCACCCTCTTTCCGCCGGACGTTCCGGCGGGGGAGGTGGCTGTGCCTCCGGGAGTCGGGGTTGAATTTCCAATGGTGGCAGACTCCGAGGCGGCCGACGACCTGACCGTCTCGGACGAGGAGCTTGCTAGGGCGGCCAGGAAGCTCTCCGGCAGAAGAGCTCCTGGACCGGACGGTATCCCTGGCAAGGTCTGGGCTCTGACCAGCAGGGTCTGGGGTCCGAGGGTCCGGGACCTCTTCTCCAAGTGCCTGGAGATGGGCTGTTTCCCCAGGGCTTGGAGAAAATCGAGGCTCGTCCTTCTCCACAAGGAGGGAAAGCCCGCTGACTCCCCGTCAGCTTACCGGCCGATTTGTCTGCTGGACGAGTCGGAAAAGTGGTTTGAGCGAGTAATCGCCAACCGACTCGTCCGGCACCTGTCCGAGGTGGGGCCCGATCTGAGCGAGTGTCAGTTCGGGTTCCGCGTGGCCCGCTCTACGGTTGACGCCATCAGCCGTGTTAGGGACTTCGCGGACGCGGCGATCTCCCGGGGTGAGGTGGCATTGGCGGTGTCTTTGGACATCGTCAATGCCTTCAACTCCCTCCCCTGGGGCAGGATCATGGAGGCGCTCGAGTACCACCGAGTGCCTCCGTACCTGCAGCGGGTCGTTCGCGCCTACCTGTCGGACAGGACCGTCGGCTTTCCGGCCGGCGGCGGCCGGTGGGGGGTCAAGGACGTCGCTCGAGGTGTCCCGCAAGGGTCGGTTCTGGGACCCTTGTTGTGGAACCTCGGGTACGACAAGGTCTTGCGGGCTTACCTCCCCGCTGGTACAGCACTGGTCTGCTATGCAGACGACACCCTAGTGCTGGCCAGCGGAGAGGACTGGAGAAGGGCGAGCCGTCTTGCGGGTCTGGCAACCGCGCGGGTCGTGGCTGAGGTGGAGAGCCTGGGTCTCCGCGTAGCCCCGCAGAAAACCGAGGCGGCCTGGATCAGTCGTCCTCGGGGTCTGCACACCGGGCTGCCGGAGACCGGACTCATGGTGCGTGACACCCTGGTCGAGGTGAAGGGGTACTTTAAGTACCTCGGAGTTCACCTCGACCACCGCTGGCGCTTCAAGGAGCACTTCGAGAGGATCCTCCCCAGGGCGGAGAAAACAGCCGGCGCGTTATGCCGGCTTCTTCCAAACCTGGGAGGTCCTCTCGAAAAAGTCGGTCGGCTGTACGGTGGAGTCGTTAGGGCGCAAGTCCTGTACGGCTCCCCGGTATGGTCCGAGGCCTTATGCGGCGCTGGCAACGCCGCTACCCGAGCTCGGGTGGGCCGGCTACACAGACGTGTAGCCATAAGGACCTGCCGGGGGTACAGAACTGTATCCCACCGTGCAGCCAGTGTGGTGGCCAGATCTCCCCCGTGGGAGATCGTAGCCCGCTCGCAGGGTCTTTATTACAGAGACCTTGTAGATGCGCGGCAGAGGGGTGTGGTCACCACACAGATGAAGGCCGACTTCAAGCGCCAGTCCCGGCAGTACCTGTTGGACTCGTGGGCCAGCTGGCTGGACGAGCCTGGCATCGAGCCCAGCAGGGCAGTCCGGGCTATCCGCCCGCATCTCCAGCGCTGGGCGGATAGGGGTTTCGGGGGTGTCACGTACCGCCTGTGCCAGGTGCTCACCGGGCATGGCTGTTTCGGTGAGTACCTGGCCAGGATCGGCAGGGAGGCCACGGCCCGCTGCCACCATTGTGGGGCCGACCGGGACGACGCGCAGCATACGCTGGAGCACTGTCCAGCGTGGGCGGACGAGCGCGCCATCCTGGTCGGCATTATCGGAGATGATCTCGCGCTGTCGAGCATCGTTAGCATGATGCTCGACAGCGCGGAGAAGTGGGACTCGGTCGTCTCCTTCTGCGACCAGGTAATGCTCGCGAAGGAGACGGCCGAGAGGGCTCGGGAGCGGCAGCGCCATCCCGAGCGGCGTGGGTCCCCCGGGCGGAGGGGCAGGGGGAGGAGGAGGAGGCCGGACTTCCAGGCGTCACCGTGACGGTGTCGCCCACTCCTCTTCCCTCCCCTCTTGCCCGGAACATCAACGGGGGACGGCCGCGGGAGAGAGCCACAGCTCTCCCGTGGCACAAAAAACGTCCGCGCGGTCGGCGGGGGGCTCAGCTGGGGGGCTGGGTCCTTCCATTGCACTCCGGCCGCGTGGAGGGGTGATCGGCGTGTGGCCCGTCCGTCACCCAATCTCCAGGTGGAGCTCAACGGGGGGAGAGCAATCCTCCCCCGGGTATGTGGCACAACCCGTGCCAAGACAGTGGCGGGTCCTGGTAGCATCCTCTGGTCTTCCCAGGGCCCGCCCCGTCATGTCTCCGAGGTCACCGCAGTGTTTTTAGTGGGTGCAAGCCCCACATAACCCCGCCTCTCCCCCCAGAGAGACGGGGTATCCGTTCAGGGATTTTCACTGCGTCAAAAAAAAAAAAAAAAAAAAAGGGTCGAAGAGGGGCATGCTCATTCAAAACTTGGAGCAGGCCAGTGTTGAGGTTTTCAACCAACAGATCCTCGCTACTCTCACAAGCGTACGTAGTAAGACGAGCGCAGCTAAGCTGCGAGATATCATTGAGTAGCGCATCACGGTCGATTGATCCATACCTCCGACGAAGGTCATTGGAAGGAGCAATACGTGAAGTTAGTGCGTATTCTAGTGAGATGAAGTCATGATTAGAGCAATGAGGCTCTTTACTTTGAGTGTAAGAAACAACCTTGCTAGAATCGTCAACAAGCGCAAGGTCAAGCCAAGTGGAGGAAGTAGAAGTGTGAAAAGTTGGAGAGTAAGGAATAGAATAGAGATTGAGACGAGAAAAGAGGTCTCCAAGGTAGCCAGAGTCAAAAGAAGAGGAACCCATGTCCGCATTCCAATCGCCAAGCACCACCTTGTTCGGGTAGTCCGAGACGATGTCAGCAAACATGGGCTCAAAGTGTGAGAGAGGTGCATGGGGGGGCCGATAGACGACCCCAACAAGAAGGGAGCCTGCGGAGGGGATTACCACCTCCGCGAACAGGAATTCAGGACCAGGTTTAAGAGAAGAAGAGGAGGAAGACGCAATTACAGAGAAGGTGAAAGAGTCGCGAATATAGATGCATACGCCTCCGCCCATTCTGCCATCCCTGTCGCACCTGAGTATGGAGTACCCAGGTATCCCGTATTGGCTATCCGCGATGGAAGATGATAGCCAAGTCTCTGAGACGGCGACGATATCAAGTCCCGAAACGGAGAGATGGGACGCAAAAAGGCCAAAATGAGCAGCAAGAGATTGGGCATTAGCATGCCCTAGGCGGAGAGTAGTGGGGGAGGCTTGAGAAAGAAAAGGCGACGCACGGGGATATATTTCTCATGCGAGCTTGTTCCGAATATCACTCTCCGAGGTAACCCTAGTGGGGGGGGGGGGGGGGGGAGGTCTCGGCCGTCTTAACGTAAATAGCCCCGTCACGATGCCAAACACGCACATAGCCACGTTCACGCGCAAGAAGACGACAGCGCTTAAGCAGAGCCGCTGTATCCCGCGGCAAGAACTCATTAACATAAATACGTCGATCGGCCGGAAAGGTGGGATCTACCTGCGACGCAGGTAAGTCACGCTTGGCTCGCTTGGCGGCGAGCAGAGAGTTGCGAAGGGCGGATGAGATTAACCTCACCCGAATAGTTCGCGGGCGATCGACTGAGGGAGTACCGCGCAGCCGCGAAACGGACTCGATGTCAGTATCGGCAAGAGAAGTGCCCAGCGCACGCGCAACACGGAGCACGTGGGATCGGAGATTCTCGCCAGAGGACTGCGGGAGACCCGAGATAGCGAGTTCAGAAGCACAACTGGCAACTTCCAGACGCGCTAGGCGAGAGGACAGAACGCCATCAGTGGAGGTTATGGCGGACCGGCCAGCACTCACTTGCACTAAGTCCGCACGAAGTTTGTCCACTGCGGTGGAAAGATTTGCTAGATGAGAGGCACTGGAGTTTACTTTGGCCTCAAGCGTCGCAGTGCGAATGTCAGTGCTACCCGCATGCGTTTCCAGCTTGTTAAGCCTGTCAGCATGCTGAGCAGAGGTAGCAGTGAGGACCTCCAGACATTTGTCGATCTTCGTGGTTCTATCGCGCTGTTCGGCCATGAAGCTGACCAGGGAGGCCATGAGGGAGTTGATGGCAGCTACGATGGAGCCAGAATCCGACGACGATCCCAGATCGGCGGGCGGGACACCAGCCAGAGAGGAGGAAGGACCTGGTAGCGGCGAGGCAGAGTGAGCAGAGGCCCCGGGCTGTACCATGACAGCAGATCCAGAAGAGGAGGCTGGTCTAGGCAAGGAGGGGTCCTTGCAGTTTCGGCCCTCATGAACCTTGAGGCATCCCGGATGGAAGGAGCCCTTGCATGTAGGGCACCCTACTGCCCCCAATTTGAGCCCCTTGTAACAAAAGGGGCAAGTTTGTGGCTGAGAGATTGACATCTCGGTGACGTCCGTTGGCAGCCTTGATGTGAGAAGGCGAGGGTGGCAGCCGTGTGGGTGTGGAGTATGAAGAGGGCGCACAGAGCGAGCCGTCCAGCA